>CM059187.1:31154399-31281899 GCA_030323885.1 Branchipolynoe longqiensis | reverse complement strand
ACACACACATTAACTAGAACATAACGAGTAAAATAGCATCAATCATACCAGACCAAACTCACGACACATGACCTGTTCCACACCACATTAAACTAGAACATAACGAGTAAAATAGCATCAACTCATACCAGACTCCAACTCACAGACACATGACCATGTCCACACCACATTAAACTAGAACATAACAGTAAAATAGCATCAATATAAGACTCCAAACTCACAGAACATGACATGTTCCACACACACATTAAACTAGAACATAACGAGTAAAATAGCATCAACTCATACCAGACTCCAAACTCACAGACACATGGCCATGTTCCACACACACATTAAACTAGAACATAACGAGTAAAATAGCATCAACTCATACCAGACTCCAAACTCACAGACACATGGCCATGTTCCACACACACATTAAACTAGAACATAACGAGTAAAATAGCATCAACTCATACCAGACTCCAAACTCACAGACACATGACCATGTTCCACACACACATTAAACTAGAACATAGAGTAAAATAGCATCAACTCATACCAGACTCCAAACTCACAGACACATGACCATGTTCCACACAACATTAAACTAGAAATAACAGTAAATAGCATCAATCATACCAGACTCCAAACTCACAGACACATGACCATGTTCCACACACACATTAAACTAGAACATAACGAGTAAAATAGCATCAACTCATACCAGACTCCAAACTCACAGACACATGACCATGTTCCACACACACATTAAACTAGAACATAACGAGTAAAATAGCATCAACTCATACCAGACTCCAAACTCACAGACACATGGCCATGTTCCACACACACATTAAACTAGAACATAACGAGTAAAATAGCATCAACTCATACCAGACTCCAAACTCACAGACACATGACCATGTTCCACACACACATTAAACTAGAACATAACGAGTAAAATAGCATCAACTCATACCAGACTCCAAACTCACAGACACATGACCATGTTCCACACACACATTAAACTAGAACATAACGAGTAAAATAGCATCAACTCATACCAGACTCCAAACTCACAGACACATGACCATGTTCCACACACACATTAAACTAGAACATAACGAGTAAAATAGCATCAACTCATACCAGACTCCAAACTCACAGACACATGGCCATGTTCCACACACACATTAAACTAGAACATAACGAGTAAAATAGCATCAACTCATACCAGACTCCAAACTCACAGACACATGGCCATGTTCCACACACACATTAAACTAGAACATAACGAGTAAAATAGCATCAACTCATACCAGACTCCAAACTCACAGACACATGACCATGTTCCACACACACATTAAACTAGAACATAACCAGTAAAATAGCATCAACTCATACCAGACTCCAAACTCACAGACACATGACCATGTTCCACACACACATTAAACTAGAACATAACGAGTAGAATAGCATCAACTCATACCAGACTCCAAACTCACAGACACATGACCATGTTCCACACACACATTAAACTAGAACATAACGAGTAAAATAGCATCAACTCATACCAGACTCCAAACTCATAGACACCGACCATGTTCCACACACACATCAAACTAGAACATAACAAGTAGAATAGCGTCAACTCATACCAGACTCCAAATTCACAGACACGTGACCCTGTTCCACTCCGACATCAAACTATAACATAACCAGGAGAATAGTGCCGACGTATACAAGACTCCAAACTGACAGTTTGATGTTTCACATGAACATCAAACTAATACATAACCAATAAAAGAGCGCCGAAGCATACACCGAGTGTGCTAATCACACCCGACGCACGTGGGAACTCCACTACTCACCTCCAGGTACTATGGCTACAGTCCGCTTCTACAGTGAAATACACATCTGATGCCAACCAGCTACATCTGACGACCCACTACGGAACCCTTATTCAATAAGCTGGCTCTGGTACACCCTGGTCAGAACGAACATCCCCCATCCAGTCGGCCTTCCTGCTTCTACACAAGTCGCCATCAACCGCTTCAGGACTGGCTACCGCCGTTGGATTGATGTCCCCAACCTCCAGCGCTGTCCCTGCGGAACTAATATCTTTAATGTGGCCCACATACTCGCCTCATGTGGCGCCATCGACAGATCTGCCATCAGCGACTTCATGGAGGATGCTGACCGCCAACTCAGCGACAATAGGGCCGCTCTGGCTATCCTCTCCAGGATTTCCAAGTCATCCTGGAACGCACTTGCGCGCTTCTACCTTCTACCAAGCACCGCCTTATGCACTGTGTGCAACACACCCTCAAATCTCTTACGGTCCTCCGTCATATTGACATCTCGATCCATCTCCTTAATGATGGAGTTAGGAACACCTTTAATGCCTGTTAACTCATCTGATAACTTAGAAATAATCTCCATCGGCTTAAACGTGCGGAAATGGCCATTAATGTTCTCACGCATAAGCGTAGTGGTTTTCACACGCTTAGCCCTTGGCTTCTCGACTTTCTTAGCCACTTTGCCCCCAATGGCAGCATAGACACCTTCATATTGCGTGTCTGAGTCCGATTCCGTTGAAGTGGAATCCGTGGACGAGTCAGAAGAAAAAGAATCTTTCCTCTTCTTCTTCTTCTTCTTCTTGGACTTGGTCTTGCGCCTTTTGCGAAGCCCAGTCCTCCCCCTTTCCTTGGTGAAATCATCACCCGAAGAAACAATATGTTTCTTCTTCTTCCTCCGTTTAGGAGAAGGAGGAGGAGCCCTAAGCTCCATCTCTGAGTCTGTCTCCGAGAAATCCTCCCAAGAAGACTCCTCTTGAGCACTCGGCATTTGCCGTTTACGAGACACTGGTGGTTTGAGAGCCATTATATGACTCTCCATCGCCGCAAACCGCGTCTCCCAATTTTGAGCCGCGGCGCCGCCAGGCACTATGTCCTCCTCGGAGAGAATATGCGCCCCGGGCTGTGTCGAAGGCACTGCCGACAACACGGGTGAGGAGTCGTACTCCTCGTCCACTCCACTCGGAACACGCCCCTCGGCTGCTGCTGCACCGCGCTTACTCCGCTTCGTGGCCATCGGGAGCTGAAACAAAGATTTTGGTCAGTCCCGGTATATATATATGTCACAATATGGTTGTTTCAAACTCATTTGGACATCTATTGGTGTTAGAGAACGTGTTTATACCGTTATAACACAGGCGTAATAAGCTAAATTTGTGCGTGGGTTGTGGGTCAAGCCCAAACCTTACGCGGGGTCGGGACCAGTGTATCGGCCCGCCCATCCCTCTGTTCCGCACACTTCTCCCACCTGTGACTACTACGTCAACAAGTTGGAGAAAATGCTACGAAACTCGGAGAAACGCCTGAAAAAGTTTGTCATGGGGAGTCTATAAAAGAAACCCAGGAGCATCTCCAACATTACTCTCTATTAGAGTACGAGAGAATTTCCACATGAGATAGGGCGAAACCCACATCTCTACCCATAGTCACACGGTGACCCGGGTGTTGACATAACCGCTAATGACCGGTTTGGTTCCTTCGAGAAACCCACTCGAGTGTTCTATCCTTGGTTGTTTATAACCAAATAACTCGTCCAAATTGGACCAACGAAAGTCTAAACTTTCCATAATGATGCTCTAATGCATCATAATTAAGCTAACCACAGTTTTTATTATACTTACTGCGTATTTGCTTGTATGTAGACTAATTTTGCCGGAGCAACCCAACGACACGTTATCCAGTCGTGAGTTGTATATGCTAATTGCTGGTACCGGACGTGCTTACCTCTCTCCCTAGCCTGAGGCTAGCCTGAGGCTGTTTACCGAGGTAAAATATATATATATATATGCCCGCGCACATATACATACATACATAGATACATACAATGATACATACATACATACATGCATACATACATACATACATACATACATACATAAATAGAGACATACATAAATACATAGCTGTTAGCGTTGCAGGTGATTTTGATGCGTCCTCCCCTCCCCTCACCCCTCCCCCTCCCCGTCCCGCCCCTCCCCTCCCACGCCCCTCCCCTCTCTCGCTCCTAGTTCAGAGCCGTGTCTAAGGGCAAGTGGCGCCCCCTGTGAATAGATGAAGCTTCATACGCTCGACGGACTTAAGTCGATTAATTAGATGCCACTTAGAAATCGGACAAGTGAGTGAGTCCGTCCATCTCTCACACACCTGCCAACCTTGAGGTTTACTACCCGCGTGTGTGTGTGAGTGGGTGCGTGGTAGTGCAGGTGTGTGCGGTGTGGGTGTGGGTGTGGGATGGCTTTGAAATTAGCCGTTTCCGTGCGGCCCATATAGATAACCATTTACCAATATCTTTTTATTTTAATGTAAAAACAATTAAACCACCAGAAAGGAGACTCAAAAAACAACAACTGATTAAAAGGATGGAAGAGGGACAAAAGAACTAGAGTAGTTAGACTTGTAATAATTATAGTAATAATAGAAGCACCCAATAATATATATCTACTTACATAATCTATCCCGGTTCTGATGTGACCTTTGATGCTGTTAGGACTTAAGACAACAACAAACAAACAAAACATAATCTATTGAAATGCAGTATACATGTTACGTACAACCCAAAACCCCCCCCAAAAACCACCCACACACAAACCAACAAACAAACCCAACAAAAACCACACCAAACAAAACCCCAACACCCACCACCACCAACAAAACCCCACACCACATGCATGTGTGTATTTACTCACATTCACACAAGGAGTCAACCAGAGTCGCGGGCACATATTCAACGCAGTCAAACAGACTGGTGGACATTTTCACACCACTAACCGGGACTGTGTTAGTTCCCACAACCCGCTAGGAGGTAGGAGAGCTGGGAACTGGCACAGTTCGGCCTTGGCCTTGAACCTTACCCTTTCTGAGCTTCAGGTCAACGTCACGTGATCAGGCCTCACGCACTTGAACCCCCACCCCACCCCCACCACCCCAACCCCTCCTCACACCCCCGCGGTGTCGTAGAGAACAGCGACTACAAAGCGAAGTCCTGTCGTTAGCGGCTAGTGTAATTTCCATGGAAACCCAACAGGTGGGCTGCCGGGCACAGGCGACGGCGGCGTGGCCGGCGAGGCGGAATGCACTCCGTGCACGGCAGGGGTGTGCTCACAGAGCGGCACAGGACGGCACAGGGTGGCGGCACAGCGCACACCACGCCACGACAAGGCCGGGGGCACAGCGAGCAGCTCCAACAAAGCCAATCAGCGTCGCGCCTGTGAATAACGTGGACGCCGCTCGTTGGGATGTCGTAATATCAATGGCGCCGTCATCCATCCGTTAAAGCGATTCGGTATTCACCGCAAGGTAGTTCCCATCTACGCCACAGGTGGTGCACTTAACACTACTTTACTAGAGTATCTTCCTCTCGTTGCCCTCCTCCTCCTCCTCTCGCCCTCTCACGCTCTCTCTGTATATATAGATTAGTTATAAAATCTGTCTCTCCCTGTATCTGTATATACAAAAAAAAAAGCACATAAAAAAAAACTTGCTCGAGCTGCCATCCAGTTGCTGGGTGACCTAAGCTATTCATGTGAGATCCAGCCAACTCAGGTTGCCGCTTACGAACCATGAATAATCATGAATTAAAGCATTACCATGCAAGATACAAAATAGCGTTATGGTCAATTTGTGGGCCAACACTCTACCACTGTCTCAACTTAGTTTAGGTCATGTTTAGTTCTGTTCATGGCCACTAGGTGGTTTCCTTTACTATCTATATAGTAAAAGTAAAGCTTGTTTTATTTAACGACACCTCCAGAGCACATTGATTTTCATCATCGGCTATTGGACATCAGACATAAGGTCATTCTGACATATTTCTTTGGAGGAAACCCACTGCGCCACATAGGCTACTCCTTCTGATAAGCAGCAAGGGGTCTTTTATGTGCACTTTCCCACAGACAGGACAGTACATACTATATCCTTTGATGAACCAGTTGTGGACCACTGGTTGGAATGGAAAATAGCCCAAACTGTAAATAGGTCCACTGAGCAGGATCGATAGGATGACCGACACCTTCACAGGTGGACACTCCACCGCCTGAGCTATGTCCCGCCCCGCTCTCTCTCTCTCTCTCTCTCTCTCTCTCACTGTCTCTCTCTCTATCTATACTATATAGTATATTGTATGCATACTATAAATATCATAAATAGTATATACAGTGAAACCTCTCTAACCAACCACTCCCTGTATTGATAATTTTATTTGGGTTCCAAACGATCGCCTATACAATACCATTGCAATTTTTTGTTTAAACCTCCCTAAACCGACCACCTCCCTAAATGGACCATTTAAAGTCGGTCCCATGATTGGTCGATTTAGAGAGGTTTTGCTGTATATGAGACCATATTTCATCCGTGTCAAATAAGTATCTGCACCGAAGATGGTACGGCGTTTCCAAACCCTTCCACAAAGCAACATCAAAGATACATACGTACCATACACTCATTTAGATATTAGAAGGACCGCTAAATAATAGACGATTTCCACAACCAACCGGCTCTGACGGGAGTGGCAAGAACTAAGGTTGTGGGTAGCAGCTCACTGTTCAGCATGCTCTGTGGGAAAAGGTCTTATAGAGATTTTCCACCATTAACCTGCCGTTGATAGCAATGACAAGATGTAAGGTTGCGGGTGGCAGTCTAGTAATGGCAGTCTAGTAGCGGCACTCTGTGAAACAGGTGTTATAAGTTAGAGAGGATTTCAACAATCAACTGATGTCAATAATAATAACTAAGGTTGTCAATAGCAGCTCACCGTGCATAATGCTCTGTGGAAAAGGTCTTATAGAGCAGTGTGTGCGGTGTGGTGGAAGATTATTAATGGTTAAACAACCCCTTGCTCATTTAGCAGCAACTTTTCTTTCCCCATATTTCATACATTGCAATATTCGCTTAAAAGTTAAAGGAAACATCAAAGACCGCTTTGGTAACACCTTCCATTTTAGAACAAACTAACCTACTCCATCCCCCCTTCCGCCCAGCCCCTATGTACTACTGCAGCAGCTATTCACATGTATGGAAGACCAATGATTCAGCAATGACCTATTGCCATATTCAGAGAAACAAACGTTTGAACAAATAACAAATGGTAGAGGGAGTAGGAGGAATAGAGTATATATACACACATATATATATATGCGTGGCCACACCACACAGCACACCTATGATTTTATAAATGCTCTTCACTGGAGAATCTTCAATCATAGTCACACGGCGCTGTTACAGTTTGTGGGTAATTAAAGTTACACAATCCGATGGCTTTGTCTGAGTTTCTACCATATTAAAAAACACATACACAAACAACAACATACCAGGCTGATCTACCTCACTTTAGTTTGGAGTCACTTTCTTTTATTATAAATGGCTAACTTTGGATATATTATTATTAGAGGTGAAACCATGCCAAATTAATATTGGTGTGCACACCGAAATGCTGGGTACAATAGGCTTGCGGCAGTGAGAGGTTCTATTAAATTGACTTAATAAGTTTAATAAGTGCACCAATAGCTAAGTTGGATATACAACATTAAATCTAAGCAAGTGCTTTGGTTGTGTACATGTCAGATTATGCAACTCGAAACACCAGTCCCACGTTATTGATGACTGCGGGTAGTTGGTGCCTGTGCTCCCCCCCCCCCCCCCACACACACACCTCCCAACTCGTCAGGGCGGGCGGGGTGCCTCCGCGCTGTTTGAGCGCTGCGCACTGCAACGCTGCGCATCCACTACGGGTAGCAATTAAGGCAGCGGACATTATACATCAATGATACCACAGGCGGCAAGACACTGTCTCCCGGAAACGGCCATTAATAAGCCACTGTTTTTTATATTAGTGCCGCCGGGCAGGGAGCGCCTCCCGCCGGCCCGCTATATTTCCGGGGATCATTCATTATGCACGGTCTATTCAGCAACCCTTCCCTGCAGGGGTGCGGGTGGTGGTGGGAGGGGGGAGGGCAAGATGAAAGCTGGGCACTGGGGTAGTGGGAACCCACGGTCTGCTACTGGAGGAAGCCCGCCTTTTACTAACAATCCAGCGCACCGTGTAACTCAAAATGACGAGAATCTGCCCAATTCAGAGCGCTTATAGCAAGCTACATTGTGGTGGTGACAACGATGGGATGTGTTATCAATCAGGGTGTGTGGGCTCGGTGATTATAGGGGGTTCCTTTTTATTATTAGCAATTATTTTAGTAATTCTAAGGAATTATGTTGACATTTTGAGGAATTAGGGAGTAATTTATTCATGACTGACACTCGTCCTGACCATCAGGACAAGGGGTTGGTTTATTAAAAATCTGCGCCCCATCCCCCATTAATTTAGGTGTAAGTAAACCATCGCTCCATTGTGTGTTCTTTCAATTTAAAGCTGCATAATCCGATGAAAACTATAATAATTTCGAAATTAAAGGACTTGCCTACATTTGATCCTATATATCCAACTTAAATACTTATGTAATTACTATATACGCATTGATGAATAGAATGAATATTAAGTAAATCTAATAGAACCGATCTCTACAACAAGTCATACAAGCATATGATATCCAGCATTTGTGCGTGTCCATCAACATTATTTCCCATTTTTCAATTCAACTATCTACAAAGTTACCCTTTTACAAATAATCAAAGTTCCTCCAAACCAATGTTAAGTATATGATAATGCTTATTATGTTCACAACACCATTGGAGTGTACAGCTTTTAGGTGCACATACTGACAACAGCCGGGCAGTTTCACCCCCCCCCCCCCCCTTGAAGAACATTAGGGTTAGCGACATGGTAGTACAACAGACACCGACTTACCTTCCGGGCATGGGGCATTATCTATCTCATCGTATCTCTGCCACCAGCTCAGGTACCGTGAGAGCATCAGCCTGGCCCAACCATTCGTAATCCACCAGAAGCTTTGGTGATTTCAGAAGAAGGGTAGCAGGGTGGCGGGATGGCAGGGTGACCGTGTGACGGGGTGACCATGTGGCAGGTTGACCATGTGGCAGGGTGACCATGTGGCAGGGTAACTGTGGCAGGTAACCATGTGGCAGGGTGACCATGTGGCAGGGTGGTGATGGTGATGGTGATGGTGAAGGCAGTGGTGCGGTGGTGGTGAAGGCAGTGGTGCGGTGGTGGTGGTGGTGGTGGTGGTGGTGGTGGTGGTGGTGCTGATGGTGACGGTGGTGTTACTGGTGGGGATGGTTGTGTTTGCAGTTGTAGCGGTGGTAGATTTGATTGTGATGGTTTTGGTTGTAGTGGTAGTGATGGTGGCAGCTATAATTACGGTTGAGGTGGGATACAACAAGGAGCTATACCAGGCTACTGAAGTAAGGTGCGGGGAAAATGTATGGCCTTACAGGTAAAGTCACGCCAAATAGAAATAGGTATCAATCTGACTCATACATGTCTGTCAGTGACAGCCGAGTGTGTGTCAACAGAACACACAGCCCCCTACCGGGCCAACCCACGTCTCCACCCGGCCACAAGCATTCAGAAGCGCACACTCAGTCACTAAGCACGTCACTCGGAAAAGGGACGCCTCTACTTCCAATTTTAATCTTAGTTTGTTTGTTAAACGCACGCCAACAGAAAACTAACAAAAATAAAGCCATCTACTCTCTAACAGTGATAGAGGAATTATTGTTAGTAAATTAAAGTGTTGTTGTTACAATTAGTAACACAACTGCTTCCTCTCAAAGACAACACGACATGGATGTGCTCTCCCCTCGTACTCTCTTCCTCATTTCTATGCCGCTCTCTCATGAAACTGCTAAATGCACATACACTGGCCCATATGGAAGTACCCTGCTACATAGAGCCATTTATAGCCAGTACACAAAGAGAGACAGAGCGACAGAGAGTGAATGAGAGAAAGGGGATGGTAGGAAGAGAGGGAAGGAGGAAGGGACGGAGGGGGGGGGGAAGAAGAGAGAGAAGAAAGGGAAGGGGAGAGGGCAGAGAGGGAAGAAGAGATGGCAGAAGAGGGAAGGAGGAAAGAAGAGAGGGGGATGGAGAGAGAAAAAGAACAAGAGAAGGGGCATGGAGAGAGGCCAGGAGGCAGGGGCGGAAGGAGGGGGAGGAAGGGGAGAGGGGTGAGAAAGAGATAGGGGTGGGGGCGTGGGCGGTGAGAGAGACAGAGGAGGGAGGACGGGAGGGAGGGGAGGGAAAGGGGGGGGGAAAGAAGAGATAAAGGGGAGGATGAGTTGCGGCGGCAACACGGAGGAAGGGGGAGGGAAGAGACGGAGGAGAGGGACAATAGAGAGGAGGGGAGAGCTGGAGGGAGGGGGGAAGGGAGGAGGGGAGGAATGGGGGAGGGGAAGGAAGGGAGGAGGGGGAGGAAGGGAGGAGGGGGAGGAGGGAGAGAGGAAGACGGGAGGTAGAAGGGGGGAAGGAGAGGGATGAAGTGAGAGAGGGATGCGGTGAGAGAGGGATGGAGTGAGAGGGATGGAAGGAGAGAGGGATGGATGGAGGGATGGAGGGGTGGAGGGATGGAGAGAGGGATGGAGGGAGAGAGGGAGGGGGTAGGGGGGGACCCAAAGACACCGTGGCATGAACTTCCCACCGACAACCCCACAATTCATACCGGCACGCAGCACACCTTCTTTAGACACAAACACGCGGGGAGAGTTGGATGTGACCGCTATGACCGGGACGAGGAGCTGCAATGGTAATTACTTGCTCGCCTATCGATCTTCCTCTCTTGTTTTAGTGCATAATGCGACCATCCGGCCCTCACTCTAACGCTTGTCAACACAAAGCGCTGCGTCCGTCAGTGTCGCGCCGTGCATTATGGGACGCTAAATAATGCTACATGGGCGGTCATAACGGCAGCAGGCCGGACAGGGCTTGAAGCCAGCCCACGCTAATAAATGTTATCTGCTCACACCCATGGCCGTGTGGCGGGGTGACCGTGTGGCAGGGTGACCGTGTGGCGGGGTGACCGTGTGGCGCGGTGACTGTGTGGCAGGGTGACCATGTGGCGTGGTGACCGTGTGGCGGGGTGACCGTGTGGCGGGGTGACCGTGTGGCGGGGCGACTGTGTGGTGGGGTGACCGTGTGGTGGGGTGACCGTGTGGCGGGGTGACCGTGTGGCGGGGTGACCGTGTTGCGGGGCAACTGTGTGGCCGGGTGACTGTGTGGTGGGGTGACCTTGTGACGGGGTGACCGTGTGGCGGGGTGACCGTATGGCAGGGTGACCGTGTGGTGGGGTGACCGTGTGGCGGGGTGACCATGTGGAAACCGCACCACTCCTTGAATATGCACTCAACTACTATCAGTCACAGGCAATATTACCCACCACCATCCACGTTGAAAGTATGATTAGACTGGTATCTTAAATAGTTCCACCACAAATACATCCGGCTGGTTCAGCACTAATAGTCTCTCTGAACACATTCTGTCAAGTGTGCGTGCAAAACAGCGTCGACAATTTATCAATAGCAAAGGTCACAGAACTAACCTCCGTATACCGGAAGCGGTGGCGAGATCGGGAGTTCGATTCCCGGTCGAGTCAAACCAATAAGTTACAAAATTTGTACTTGTCGTTTCCTGGCCTGGCGCTCGAGATTAATAGGATAAGGCAAGGTTTGGTCAGCTCAGTGTGAGGATAATGTGCCTGAGTGGGGTGCTGGTGGCCTGATTTCTCAGTGGGGCAGCACTATAAAGTCAACATAAGTGCGCACTGTCACTAGTCGTTACCGGTCCCTATATGACCTCAGATGTTGCCAGGATGTAAAACTCCAACAACCAACTAACCTCCGATGACTGGTCTGGTCGCGGCAGATCGGCGCGGTCTACGCCCGGCAGCAATAGAAGCTGCTGCGCACATTTGCATGTATTGCCACAGACCACGGCACACACGCGGCCGTGTGCGACACTAACAACACACGTCACATTTGAGCTCAAACTCCCAAACAATCATTTAGGGTTTTCATACTTTTTTTTTCTTAATTTACATTAAACAATTCTTTTTTAAATATACTTTTCCCTTCATATTTAAGTTGTGTTGACCAACTCCATCCTACATATCTGGGCGGCCATATTGTGCCACTGCTTATATAACACCACGAGTTTGTTAGTGACCAATAAAACAAACAAAAACAACCCTACCATTTTATAAGTATTTATAATAAACTGTGACACACACGCCGAATATATAGCAACGCAACGCAGTCTAGTTTCAAACAGCGGGGATTGAGCATTGCGGGAGGGCGGGAGGTTTCCTTCATTGGTTACATGAGGCATACATGTATTACTTGCTCACGATGAGTCAATATGTCGAAAATATCAGACGAGACTTAATGCGCCGCCACCACACTAAACACCATCATTACAACACGTACTATTTATTGCAGGATGCTATACAATTCAAACACTGACTTCTAATAGAAAGTTCGGCTACATTTCAAATACTAAATTAAATAAAAGTAAAGACATTTTGAGAACGATTGAATCATTTCGAAATTGCTGATTTCTAGACCAATCACATCGGTGATTTGGAGCGCAATCATATACGCAAATGAAATATTGCCGATTTAGAGATAAAACTGAGGAAAGTCCATAACGAAGGTAGCCAGGGACAGGGCCAGGGACAGGAGCAGGGACTGGCGCAAGGACAGGAGCAGAGATACCTGCAGGTTGGGAGTTCGGTTCCCGGTCGAGTCAAACCACTGACTTATAAAAATTGATACTTGTCGCTTCCTAGCCTGGCACTCATCATTAATAGGATAGGGCAAGGACAGGTCAGCTCAGGATCAGGATAATGCGACTGAGTGGGATATTGAGTCATGGGGCATGATTTCCCAGTGGAGCTCCACTATAAAGTCGCCATGAGGGTGCACTGTCACAATTTGGTACCCATCCTGATATGACCATATATGTTTTCAGGACGTAAAACTCCAACAACCAACCAACCAGGAGGAGAGAATGGAGCAGGGACCGGGACAGGAACATGGACGGGAGCAGAAGCAGGGACCCGAGGTTCAGAAGCAGGGACTGAAACAGGGACAATAACAGAAACAGATACAGGGGCAGGGACTGAAACAGGAACAGGAGCAGACCAGGGACTGAAACAGGGACAAGAACAGGAGGAGAAGCAGGGACAGGGGCTAAAACAGGGACAAGAACAGGAGCAGAAGCAGGGGCGGGGACAGAAACAGGGAAAAGAACAGGATCAGAAGCAGGGGAAGGGACTGAAACAGGGAGAAGAACAGGAACAGGAGCAGGGGCAGGGACTGAAACAGGGACAAGGACAGGAGCAGAAGCAGGGGCAAAGACTGAAAAAGGGACAAGAACAGGAACAGGGGCAGGGACTGAAACAGGGACAAGAACAGGGGCAGGGACTGAAACAGGGACAAGAACAGGAACAGGAGCAGGGGTAGAGGCAGGGACTGAAACAGGGACAAGAACAGGAGCAGAAGGAGAAGCAGGGGTAGGAGCACGAGCAAGACTCTGCTCTCACGAGAGGCGCCCAACAAGGCTTCGTTCTCTATACTGCACACGTGATCCGAAGCCCTCGCCCGCTCGGCACGCCATTGCGCATAGACTTGTAACTGAGGAAGGAGAGCGGAGTGGCGGTGGAGAGGCGAGGGGGAGCATTGACTGTTTTAGACCGACTCACCATACCAATACCCAACACCCTCCCAGATAGGTAGTTGCGTAAATCGGCTTTTACAAACCAAGTCTGCCACCAATCACTACCACGTGTAATCGTCACTATGTATAGCAAGGCCTGATACATCCCACATGTTCCTCCTCTAACAAAGAACATCACATTTTACTCGATTATTTATCATTTGACTGATATTGAGACAAAGCCTTGGAATATCTACTGATATTTGTTTTCATCACCAGCTGATCATATGTGAATATTAAATCACCACCTGACTATTAAGCCACACCAACATATGACATCGCCACAGGACTCCATTGTATTATCTTATGAATTAGTTTTTTAATGAATTAGATTTAATTAAAAGCATCAACTTATGTGTCTAATTTAGTTAAATATCACCATGCTTACATGTTTGGATGATTAGTGCTTCAGCATTGGCAAAGGAACCTTATTCAATGAATAAATATTAATTTATTTACAAAACATTTTTTTAATTAAAAAAGAAAGGTCAATAAACTAGATGCAGTTAATATCGTGGTGAAACAATGGTTCTCCAAATAATGGATCACCAAAATTAAACAACGATGATGTTTGTCAGTGCTTGGATGGGTAGCCATCAGGGAATACACGGTGTCATAGGCATTCTAAGAGAGGCTTGCCGTCCTGATATGACCTTAGATGTTGCTTGGACGTAAAAACAACAAACAAACAAACATACAGGCTTAGCATCAGTAGTGAATAAGTGATATTTCTCTGTTCATAAACAAAAGAAAACACACAAAAAGCGGTCATGTATTAATCTATCCTTCTGTTGCTCCCAAACTAGTCACGTGGGTAAACTCTCATCCCTACCAGATACTGGGTATAAAGCACTGGCGCAAATGGCCATGAAGCAGTTAGAGATGCTGTAAAGCCGCGTCATCTAGGTGCGCGCGCATCCCTTGGGGCGTTCAGTCGGCAATGTGTAGGTTTGGTTTTCCCATTGGGCCACAGGCGCCAGTCACCACGGCCGTTTTAAGGCACGCTTTGTCTTTTGTTCGGCGGGCCTGTGAAACGCATATCTGTTGTGTGGGGCATCCCAGTTGTGTAAGCTTACTCACGCATGCGCAGTGAGCAGCTTCCCGGGTGTGGGGGGTAGGGGTGGGGGTGGTGGGGGGTAGGCGTGTAAGGTACGTGATGGAATGTGGATGTGAAAGAGAAGAGCTGAGTGCCTGGGGAAAGAACGGAGAGCGAGAGAGGGAGCGAGCGAGGAAAAGAGTGATAGAAAGAGCAAGGGCCGGGGTAAGCGAGATAGACAGACTGACAACGTGAAGGAATGAGAGAGACAAAGAAAGAGAGAAAACGAGAAAGGAAGAGTGCAAGAGAAAGCAAAAGAAAGAGCAAGAAGCAGGGAGAGAGGTGAGAGGGAGAGAGAGGGAGTAGAGAGAGAGGGCGAGGGAGAGAGGGAGGGAGAGGAGAGACATGGAGAGAGGAAAGACGAGGAGAGGAGAGACAGGGAGAGAGGAGAGACAGGGAGATAGGAGAGACAGGGAGAGAGGAAAGACAGGGAGAGAGGAGAGACAGGGAGAGGAGACATGGAGAGAGGAGAGCCAGTGAGAGAGGAGAGACAGGGAGAGGAGACAGGGAGAGGACAGGGAGAGGAGAGACAGGGAGAGAGGATAGTCAGGGAGAGAGGAGAGACAGGGAGAGAGGAGAGACAGGGAGATGAGACATGGAGAGAGGAGAGACAGGGAGAGAGGAGAGACATGGAGAGGAGAGGCATGGAGAGAGGAGAGACATGGAGAGAGGAGAGACATGGAGAGAGGAGAGACAGGGAGAGAGGAGATACAGGGAGAGAGGCGATACAGGGAGAGAGGGGAGACAGGGAGAGAGGGGAGACATGGAGAGGGGGAGAGAGGGGTGGACAGCAATATATAGGGAAGGGTGGGTTCGAGGAAGTAGAAGGCATGAGCCAGGGCAAGAGCAATGGATAAACGGGGAGGTTCGAGATGGGGTGGGGCATCAGCACACAGCTGGTAGGGATCCTAGTCTATACATTCTCATTTCGCGCACTCAAGCCTCATCTTTGTTGTATGCACACCATTGAGTTAACTCCGGCTGCCTGCGCATGCGCGACTTACTGCAGGAAGGTAGCCGTTCACTGCTGATTGAAGAGAAGTGCTGAGTGCTGAGGGAGGCAATTCTAGCAGAAAGGTCAATGCTGACAGCGTACCACACACAAGCAAATGACATTATTTGTCATTTGTGCATGGTTCACAAAACACATTCAGAAATGCAGACGCATTCTTCACGTACATTGAATAATTGATTTGGGAGTGAAGACAGAGAGACGGTAATAAATTCTATTCTTTTTTTTAAACCCACACATATTGACTTCAATGGTCTAAATAATTCACCCCTTTTATAGCTGCGTTGAACTTAGTATCAGTTACATGTGTGAGGTGAGGTTTATAACATGCATGGTATATGACTCATCTCTCAGATACATGGCACATGTCAATCACATAAATACATATAAATAAATAAACCATTTATATAGCGCCGGATCCAGCAAGCCGTTCTCAGGCGATTTACATAACAACAAAAATATACAGGAAAATAAATTTCAACTGTCTCAAATTTCACATGTCTCAGATGCATGAGATGTGTGTAAGGTGTATGGCACATATCTACATATCACTCACGTGTCTGAGGTGTATGACACCATGTGTGATGTATGACACGTTTCAGGTGTGTGTCATGTGTGTGAGGTATATGACACATGTCTGAAGTGTATGACACATGTGTGAGCATATTACACATGTATCAGGTAACTTACATATGCCAGTCGCATGTCTGAGATGTATGACAGGTAGGTGAGATGTATGACACTTATCTACATATGAATTACATGTCTGGGGTGTATGGCATGCCTGAGGTGTATGACATGTCTGAGGTGCATGATACATGCTTGACAGAGATTACACATGTCAATCACATGTCTGATATAGCAGTCACATGTCTGAGGTGTTGGTCACATGTCAATTATATGTCTCATATACATGACGTATGTGAGGTATATGGCACATGGCAAGGTACATGTCACTTGTCAGTCACATGTCTGACATGTGTGTGGTGTATGACATATGTCTGATGTACATCACACATGTCAGTCACATGTCTGATGTGCATCACATCTGTCTGATGTCAGTCACATGTATGATGTGCATGTCACATGTCAGTCACATGTTTGATACGTATGACGTGTGTGAGGTGCATGACACATGTCCAGGCACATGGCACATGTCCAGGTGCATGGCACTTGTCAGTCAGATGTTTCAGGCGCACACACACAGTGCCGTACACGCCGGGCTGAGACCATACAAGGCGGTCAGGTTGTGGTTTTTGTCGGGCCGCCAGTGCGTGTTGCCCAGTGGCAACGGATTGCCTCGCACCTGGGCCCGCCGGTACCGACCGAGGCACATGATTGCCCACAGGTGTTGTCCAAGCCTCATTGGCACGCCGGACCCAGCAACGCTGCTAGCCCGTCTTACTAACACATCGCCACCTCAATCAGCCGGCTCACCAGTCGCTCAAAGCTGGCATCATTTGTCACGCAGGGCAAAGACTGGCGGGACTGCACTCGGTAGCTACTCTCCCCACCTCACCAGCAATGGTGTGTGTGTGTGCGTGTGTGTGTGTGCGCATGTGTGTGTGTGCACTAGTCGAGATCTATGGATAAATACGCACGGTCCTGCAGACTGGATTCTGTAAATTTATATCGACGTTGCAATGAGCTCTAGAATAGGAGGCTTGAAATAAGTTGAATCCCCAAGTCACCTTGACGAGGAACCTTTGCGCACAGGGGAGACATTCTCAGGGGATGAAAACCGCATCTGGACAAATATATGGAGGAGCAGAAGCAGGAAGAGATGGGCGAGGAGGAAGAGGAGCAGGAGGAGCAGGGGGAGGGGGGGGGGAAGAGGAGCAGGAGCAGGAGCATGAGGAGGGGGGGAAGAGGAGTAGGAGGAGGGGTGAAGAGGAACAGGAGGAGCAGGAGCAGGAGCAGGTGGTAAGAGGAGGAGGAGGAGCAGGAGGGGGGGGGGAGAGGAGTAGGAGAAGGAGCAGCAGGCGGATGGGGGGAGAGGAGCAGGAGGAGGAGGAGCAGGAGGAGGGGGGAAGAGGAGCAGAAGGAGGAGCATGAGGAGGAGGAACAGGAGGAGGGAGGAAGAGGAGCAGGAGGAGGATCAGGAGGAGGGGGGAGGAGAACCAGCAGGAGGAGTAAGAAGAAGATGATGAAAAGAAGAAGTTTGGTTGGACATAATCACTGATCTTAATAACAAACACACCGGACGCAGTGGTTGAGTCGGTAGAGTGCAGGGGAGTTCGCTTCCCAGTCGAGTCAAACCAATGACTTACAAAAGTTATACTAGTTGCATCCTAGCTTGGCACTCAGATAGGCATTAATAGGACAGGGCAAGGAGTGGTTAGCTCAGTGTCAGAATAATGTGACTGAGTGTGATATCGGGTCATGATGCTGGCCAGCGGCCTGATTTCCCAGTGGGCCAGCACTATAAAGTCGCCATGAGTGTACACTGTCACAAGTCGGTACCCGTCCTGATATGACCGTCGATGTTGCCAGGACGTAAAATTTCAAAAACCAAAAATATAACAAACAAACCTCCCCTTTAAGTTTAACATGTTAGTGAGTGTTTATTGTTAGTGAAACATACTCACAGCTACAAACGCGCCTCTTGGAGGCCCCCCCCCCCTCCCACGCTCCTCCACCCCCCCCCCCCCCCCCCAGCCCCCCGCATGTGAATCTGCATTGCACATGGGCAATATGGCAGGCGGTGTGCAGGAACACTCGACCAGAGGTGGGTGGCTGCGCAGAGTATTGATTATGCGACCCTTTATGCAGGTGGGAAGTGAAATCGTATTGATTTGAGTTGGCGGTAAGACAGCTCGCCACGTTGTATGTGATTCAGACTGGCAAGGCTATAGGCAGATCAGCGCCTTAATTCAAGGGTACGCACCCAAAGCCCGCCGGCATCTCCGGCGCCACCATAACCACACAACCACACAACCATAAGGCGCGTTCATATGACATCATCAAAGCTGCATCAGGGATCAAAGTGATTTCCGGCAACAACAAAAAGCGGATATCTATGGTGAGGTTACCTGTAAATAATGTTGCTCCAATAATAGCACGTTATCCTAGTAATTATTATTATTATTATTATTATTATTATTATTAAAAGGGAAACCGACAGTGAATGTTGCGAAAACGTGGATACCCCCCTCCCCCGCCCCCGCCCATAGACTTAGCACAGTCATGAAATCGGCGAAAATCTCTGAAGTCAAGATTCATCTACCACTCTCCTAGCATTATCCTAGCTTCATTCCACTGATATTTCAGAACACACTATCCTAGGAGAGCTTTCTACTGACATTGTTGTGACTGTATTATCGCCCATGCCACCAATCTCGTTTTCTTGTTCAGGTTTTGTCCTAGCAACATCTAAGGTCATATAAGAACGGGATTCAGACTGATCCAATGATGACATATATACCATTGGCACGTGGCGAACGCCAATCGGTGAATATAAAAGATCGCGGAAATCCGCGAAATCGTGAAGAAAACCATCCAAGCCATTGGATTATGCAACTTCGTGGCTAGGACCAATTATACCCGTGTTCCAAAGTAGTATCAACCTAAAACAGTACACACCTAACCTCACACCTCTAACCCCTGTCCCCCCCCCCCCCCCCACCATCACCACCACACTGACATGCACTCCAGCCAGTCTCTATACACACATATATATATAATATTTAATATATATAATGTATTATCTATATGATCTACACAATCTATATCATCGATTCAATCTATACAGTCTATATAATCTATACAATGTATACAATCTAAATATTCTATGAAATATATATTATATATGTAGTGGTCTGCACTGACCTCTCAGGCAAGGAGCCGCATAGACAGGTAGGCGTGGGTAGTGTGTTGATATCAGGGAGCCTAGGTGGTGTAATGGTTAGCACACTGGCCCGGAATGCAAAGAGATGTGGGTTCGAGTCCCGCTCTAGGCACAAGATTTCCCATTTTCATCACCCCCACGACACTGGTTGCCGTGACCATGATCCTATACAAGCTACGCGCTGTATAGTTGTTGAACCTACCCTGTGTATGTAAGTGCGTTGCATTGCCTGTATGTATGTAATTGTAAGCATTATAAGACTTACAATTCCAGGGGGACGAGTGTAGTGGTCTGCACTGACCTCTCAGGCAAGGAGCCGCATAGACAGGTAGGCGTGGGTAGTGTGTTGATATCAGGGAGCCTAGGTGGTGTAATGGTTAGCACACTGGCCCGGAATGCAAAGAGATGTGGGTTCGAGTCCCGCTCTAGGCGCAAGATTTCCCATTTTCATCACCCCCATGACATATATATATATAATATATACAATATATATCATATATATATAATATATGTACCTATCCCCCAACCCCACCACCAAAGAAATGGCCATGGGTCGATTCAATAAAGCAACGTATTGGACTGATTTACATGCACTTAATAAAACCAACAACAAAAACCCAAAACGCCCCAAAATGATTACAAAATCTACACTGGATGGAACTGGGGTGGTTCCGTTACAGGTTAGTAGTATCCTTCACAAGGCTTTTTTTTTTACCTTGGCGCGAGGTGCGTTTACAGCACAGTGATCGGATTAAATCATCGCCAAAATGTTAGCAGACCGGCCCCTGGGTGCAATGATGCGTCTCAGGCACGGGGGGGTAAGCACGGTCAGATTGAACGCAGCCCTCACCCCACGGCGCATGCTCACCCACCCATCAAATGGACTTCCAGTGACGGGCACAAGACAAGCTGGCTGGTTGTACACACACACACACACACACACACACACACACATACACACTGATCACCAGGCAGTAGGTGTTAACTAGAAAGGCTGAGGGCACTAGCTGTTTTTTTATCGACGGTTCCTTATTAGGAAGGTTATTTGAGAAGGTAATGCGAAACCACTGATATTTTCACTTTTCTTGTCATTGTTCACTTTCCCTATGGTATTATTCACTTTACCTATCATAATCATATAGCATATTCACTTTCATTGACATTATTCGCTTTCCATATGGCATTATTCACCTTTCCCTATGGCGTTATTCACTTCCAATAATTATTCACTTTACCTGTGGCATTATTCACTTTCCCTATGGCATTATTCACTTTCCCTATGGCATTATTCACTTTCCCTATGGCATTATTCACTTTCAATAATTATTCACTTTCCCTGTGGCATTATTCACTTTCCCTATGGCATTATTCACTTTCCCTATGGCATTATTCACTTTCAATCATTATTCACTTTTCCTGTGGATTACTCGCTTCCCTATGGCATTATTCACTTTCACTATGCCACTATCCAGGTTTCCTGTAACATTGGTCACTTTCCCTATAGCATTATTCACTTTCCCTATCATCATCCTATGGCATTAGTCACTTTCCCTATGGCATTAGTCCATTCTGAGCCCTGTGACCTGCCCATGTATTCCACACAGCCACAACATGATGCTAACCCGGTTCTAGTCCAATATAACAGTGTTTTTATGTTGCTGCCTTGTAGAATGTTCTCTAGGAATACAATGAAACTGGGTCAACAGTGCGACACAGACCTACTTAGACCAACTGAGACTGATCCTCAAAACTGACATAGATACCAAATCTGCCCAAAATGGACTTTGTACATTTGACCCCGGCACCGCCTCACTCGATACACCTCCCAGATTTGCACCGGGCCTCAACCATCCACAGAAGCTAAAACCTACTTCTTAACCATTCCATACTCCATAGAGAATCATGGCATTCAATATGGTTGCGCGAATTGACAATAGAGAGACAGATGGACATTTTCCATAACCGCACCTGTGTGCGTGTGTGTATGTACGCGTGCGTGTGTGGGTGTGGGTGTGCATGTGCTCGTGCGTGTGTGTCTGTACATGACATAGGTAAGGTCGCAATCTGAGATGGCATGCCTGGATTGCAATCTACCTCGTTTCCGACTATAGCTTCCATCTCCACGCCTTGGTGAAGGAGCGGCCATGATATAATGGTTCAGGGTCCCGAGCAGCTCAGCTGTTAATGAGCATGTGATATCAGTCATTCCGCATTATGTTCATCGTGAGAAGGATTACCTTCACCAGCCACCTTCCGCGGGTAATGCCCGAGGGGCTGCCGCTCTCATTTAAGGCCACACTCTTTCATACTTTCTGAAAAAGGGATTGCCTTCATTTCTCTGTGTTGTTTAAGTGGTGTGTACCGAGTTATGCTGGTATTATTTGGGGTAGAGTGCATCAGATACACTCCTCGAGGTGCATCTGACAGTTCAGCTGACTTCCGGTAACGTGAATAGGGCGGTTGGTGGTTGGTGGTTGGTGGTTGGTGGTTGGTGCCTGGGGCGAGGGGTTGCAGTCTTTTACACGCAGGGACACCAACTACTACAGTTTGTTCAGCAGGTGAAGGCCGACAAAATGAATTTGGTGCGCGCACTGAAATGCTGGATACATAGGCTTACAGCAGTGACAGGTTCGTTTAAATATTAAAAGCGACTCAATATTCCTTCTATGGAGCAATACTTGTTTTTTAATAACTGCCTCAGATACCTATGGTGGATCATCATTATTGGTCGGTTAGGACGTGTTCATCTTATCGGGAATATGCATGACTGTTTCTCGCCAATGTTTGTGATTCTTCAGTCATGTTTATTTCTTATGGGGCATAGGTAATGAAGTAGGGCCCAGGTCTTTCTTTCTTCACCACAGAACCATCTGGTGAATGGTTTGTGTAACTAGTCATAAAAAAAAATCCATGTTGATTTTCCGCTTAGTTACTTTAGCAATCATAACTATTAAAAAAGTTAGACTTCACCTACACCTATAGAAGACCATCCATCTCCCAGCTGCCAAAGATTTCTCCCGAGGCCCTCAAATCCCAAGGACCCACTCGCTTTTCCAGTCGCGAGTTGCATGTCAAGGTTAAAAAGTGCAACATTTCATGGGGGTTGGGCAGGGACTATCTAACTCCAGCAAACACCAATGACAGTCGCAAATCTAGGCAAGTACTTTGGTTTCGACAATGTTATCCTTTCATCGGACTATGCAACTTCAACTGATGCTATGGTAACGCAGGAAAGTTGAAGAACGGCTTTACACCCACCACTTTCACTTATTGCCAGCCAGGACCCAACCAGCATGCATAGCCCGGAGCCATCAGCGCAGTCGTCAACACTGCCCTCAAGAATCGGTGTATTCCATTCAGCAAAACGGTGACGCGCACACATCCCACTCCCTTACCTCGGAGGCATTGAAATCGAACACAGCATCCATATTGGAGATCTTTTAGCAGGCTGTTTGAATTGAAAGCTGCACACGTGGGGTGGTGGGTGAGGTGGGTGAGGTTGGTGAGGTGGGGGGGGGGGGGGGGTCGGGGCTTGACACACGGGGGTGAAATGCGCCCCTTTTACATCGCCATTCCTTTTATCTGGTAGAAGCGGGCGGCCGTGTAATATCCCCCTCTCATTGTTTGCGCGGGGAGAATATTACAAACACGGCCACCCAGAAGGCGTCAGGGCACATGCTGGAGGGTGGAAGGGGAGTGTGAAGGGGAGGTGGAGGAGGGGGAGTAGGGTGGGAGGAGGAGGGGGTGGGATGGGAGAGAGAGAGAGAGTGTGCTAGACATTTCTGATTATGCTGCTCGACCAATCGGAAAAGTTGCAAATTGCTATCATTTAACTTTAATAATCCAATTCTGTGAAGTTTCATCTTTCGCCGATTGTCGCGTTCGACGTGGGTTTTAAAACGCCCTTCGTAATACCAGGAAGGTGGGAGGAAAACGCTGCTCGCAGCCATTGACCGTTGTGAGGGGTGCCTTTTCTTCCTTCGTTTTTTGTTGTTTTCTAATCAAAGAATTTCACAATCCATTTTGGACTGAGGCTAAACAAAAATCTATGTTGCTTAATTAAAAAAGAGAGAAAGAGTTCACGAAATAATTATGTTACAATTGTTCTTAATGTCACCGTTGGATTCGACGCGTAGAAAGCTTTAATTAATTCTTGATTCATGGCGTCTGTTTGCATAAGCTTCCTGCTGCGGCATCCCGAACACGTTCACATCATTACAACTGTTTTTCAGAAAATTCCCCGCCATTGAGGACGACAAAGGAAACAGAAAGAAAATAAAAGGGAAAAAAGACAAAGAAAAAAAGAACACCGCACAAACCCCGACAACGCCAGTCGCCTATTTATGGCTCGAGGGCCCGGAAATGTCAAGTGTTGCAATTTTAACCAATCAATAAGCGCACAACGCGGTTCGGATTGGAGGCGCGAGGGGAGGGTGACGGATTTATCCGGTGCCAGTTAGGACTTGCTGCAGCTTAAATCCCCGCCGACGGGTAACCGTAATTATGCCAAGCTCGCTGCTTATTTACCGCCCTTTTCTGTTCTGACCTATTCGACTTTTCAGAGATGCCAAAGTTTGGATCTACCTCTCTCTAGTTAGCTATACATGTATCCATCTAAGCTTCAGGCAATGCCAGGATTGGGTTGGGTGGAATGAAGTGGAATGGTTGGGATGGGGTGGGGGTGGACTGACATGGAATGGGGTGAGTGTGATGGAGTGGGGTGGAGTGGACGGGGTGAATTCAAGTGAAGTGGAGGGAGTGGAGTGGAGTAGGGTAGGGTGGGGTGGGGTGGGGTGGAGTAGAGGAGGCGGGCGTAGAGGGGTGGAGGGTGGAGGGTGGGGGTGGGGGTGGGGGTGGGGGCGAAGCACACAGCAACATTGCACACTGCCAGACCTACATGTTGTAATTTACCAAATGTAGAATCTACACACAGAAACAAACTTAAAACAAGAACCCGCTATAAGGCGCTGACAAAAGAAGCTTATTCAATTTTTTTTTTAAAATTATTTAACCGCCCCTGTCCCCCTTACAAAAAAATCAACAAACATCCCCTGCTCCTATTGGTCATCAGGAATAATGTGTTCAGGGGTTAAATTTGAGTTTAAGGGAATGGGAGTATAGTGAAGGAGCTGGGAGGGTCAAACCAGGTCGCAGCTCCAGTTGTTCGTCAGGCAACAATGGACACTAACTCAGAAGAGGCGTATTAGTTGAGCCCAAAACCGTGGGTAGGGGTGGGGGTGGGGGTGGGGGTGGGGGTGGGGGGCAAGGCAAGTTGTGGCTGTGCAGGCGGTCTGTGGCGCCGTCAAATCTAAATCCATTATGAAACACCACCATTCCCCAATCTATCCATTATTGAATAACTCACAACCATTAAATGATTTACCTGTTGTGTGAATTGCGCTGGTGAAGCCGAGGCTTTTTTTAAACAGCAGCGTACATAAGACACATTTATTGGGGTTTATTTTTGTTGTGTTCTTTAAGCTGAATGTGCATTTATTGTTTTCATATTGTACGCGCTATTGTGTGCTATGTGTGCCCCCCCCCCCCACCATCCACACATTCTCACTGCCCGTCCACTGCCCTTTAGCACTATTCTATAATAGTTGGTTGGCTGTTGTTGTTTTACGTCCTAGCAACATCTAAGGTTATATCAGGATGGGTACCGACTTGTGACGGCGCGCACTCATGGCGAATTTATAGTGCTGCCCTACTGGGAGGCCAGACTGCCATCACCATGACCCAACATCTCACACAGACACATCCTCATACTGTGCTAACCAATCCTTGCCCTATCCTATTAATGCCGAGTGACAGGTTGGAGAGCGACAAGTATCATTTTTATAAGTCATTGGTTTGACTCGGCTAGGATTCGAACTCCCGACCTTCGGCACGGGAAGCATGCGCTCTACCGATTCGGCCACCACGTCCGGTTCTATAATAGTAGTCCCAATGCTCACGTCCTTTAGTTCCGGGCGCGCGTCTCCAGCAACGAGAATCGCGCGTGATTCCCTCATCTCGGCTGAATGTAAGAAGGCGCCGCAGGGTTAAGTCGCTTCGTTTCACTGGGTCCGCAATTCACACTGTCATTCTGGTCGGTTCAAACGGCTTGCCAGATGCACAAAACACAAATACACTACTGGGAAGAACTCCGACGGGGCGTCCTTAGCTGTAGAGCTCCAGTTTGTCACGGACCGTTATCATTAACACATGCAGTTGTTCTGCGGTACTATAAACTAGCCGCACGGACCCGTACACATGTGAAGATATGGAATTCAAGGATATTTAAAGGCTGTTTTTATATGAATTCAAGACTATTTTCATTTGGATTTCAGGAGAAAAACAAAACAAAGGCGAATGGCAATTTCGGACTAATTTAGATCAATGGGGCCAGTTTAATGGAATTCAAGGCTTTTCAAGACTAATTACCCAAAACAGGTTAAATTCAAGGCTTTTCAATGCCTTGAAATGGGGCAAATTAAGTTCAAGACATTCCAGGCCCTATATGGACCCTGTAGCTGCGAAAGACTCCGCATCAACTGGATCATGCACATACTATGGTCATTCACACCCTCACTGCTACTGATTTGCTATTCAACTGTGTACTGAAGCAGATCAGACCCGGCGTAGTTCTACTTAAATAAATGTACATCTTTACCAACGAAATGAATCGATTTGGAGAAACTGATTTAGAGGAACCGATTTAGAGAAATCAGTGTTGGCTGCCTAACTAGTATTGCCTGATATTGTCTCCCTCAGCCGGCCCTAATTGTCCCAACTCACAAGGAATTAGTATTGATCCTATTCACAAACGGTCGCAGTGTTGTTGCTACCTAACGTGGCATTCAACACGGTACAACCCAACAGCTACTGTCACAGCGTTCCTCACAGATGGCGCCACGCTGACGTCAGGAATCAAGATGGCGAAGAGGGGATAAGACACAACATTCATAACACACATAGTGTCGATGAATAGTTCAAAAGCATATATATATGAAGTTGCAAAGGTCTGGTAAAATGGTGCTAGTCAATTAATGTGATCACCTGAATATGTGGTCAGAATAGCTCTGACATAAGCCATTTATATTTTCCATATATGTCACATACAGTTTCCATATCTGGCACATATAGTTTCCATATATGCCACATATAGTTTTCATATATATCGCATATAGTTTCCATATATGGCACATATAGTTTCCATATATGCCACATATAGTTTCAATATATGCCACATATAGGTTCCATATATGCCACATATAGTTTCCATATATGCCACATATAGTTTCCATATATGCCACATATAGTTTCCATATAGGCCACATATAGTTTCCATATATGGCACATATAGTTTCCATATATACCACATATAGTTTTCATATATGCCGCATATAGTTTCCTATAATTTCCAGTTTCTTTGTTGTTTGATGTCCAAGCAACATCTAAGGTCATATCAGAACAGGTAGACTTGTGATAGTGCGCACTCATCGCAACTTTATAGCGCTGCCACACTGGGTTGGTTGGTTGGTTGTTGGAGTTTTACGTCCTGACAACATCTAAGGTCATATCAGGACGGGTACCGACTTATGACAGTGAACACTCATGGCAACTTTATAGTGCTGCTCTAACTCCCGATCTTCCACACGGCAAGCCTGTGCTCTATCAATTCGATAATTTCGACATAAGCCACGTATAGTTCCACATAGTTTCACATAAGCCACATAGTTTCCATATATGCCACAGTTTCCATATAAATCACATAATAGGTTCCATATATGCCACATATACATAGGCATAGGCCATACATACAGTTTCAACATAGGTCATATACAGTTTCAACATAGGCCACAGACAGTTTAGAACTAGGTCATGTACAGCTTAGACATAGTCCAGATACAGCTTAGCCATAGATCATATACAGCTTAGACGTAGGCCAAAGATAGTATAGAACTAGGTCATATACAGTTTCGACATAGACTACATACAGCTTAGAACTAGGTCTTATACAGCTTTAACAGTTTCGACAAAGGTCACACACAGTTTCGACATAGCCCACATATATATAGTTTCGACAGTTTCGACAAAGGCCACTAACAGTTTGAGAAACAGCCCACAATTATAGTTTAGACAGGTTCGACAGAGGGCACCTACAGTTCCGACCCGGGCTGCATGCAGGGTGGGGGTTTGCACGTGATGCCCCAACCAGCAAGCCCCTTCCCTAGACAACCGTACACGAGCGCATTGTGTCGGCCATAATGAGCATCGACCAATCGGACGGTGCCAAGGCCGCCATGAGCAATGCCTTCCCGGCATGCCAGGGGACTATCCAAAACGAGGCTGTGTCCGGCGATAACAGGCCGCCCGACAGGGGGCAGACACGTCTGTACAGGCCCGCAGAGGCTGATTAGAATTGATCAAATCTTGGTGCCGTCGTCGCTTGCACACGCCAGGGGTGACTAACCATGAGAAGCCGCGATGTGTGCTTTGAGGAATCAACCCACACCAGAGACGTCAGAACGATAAACCCCATCCTTACAGCCCTATATCCTTATATCAACATCCCCTCAAACTGTCAATAAGTCATTACCGCCCGCCACCCTCTGATTAAATGTCTGTGTCAATTACATTAGCAGGATTGCATTTGCAGGATCTCATTGGCAGGATTTCATTCGCAGGATTGATAAACAGTATAAATACATATAGCTAATTTCCATAGTATTTTACTTCCTGCCCTTGTAAGCTGTAAGCTGGGGGGGGGGGGGGGCAGAGGGGTTATGTGTGTCCAAGGAGTAGCATTGACTAACATTGGCTTCACAAGCCTCCCAGGCTGGTTCCTAGTTGAATTCAAGATGGCGGTGTCCCTAATCCTTAGTTCAATTCCACCCAAACTAGATAGATATCGAATCACCATCCCATATCCGTGTGTG
Organism: Branchipolynoe longqiensis; assembly: GCA_030323885.1. Lineage (NCBI taxonomy): Eukaryota > Metazoa > Annelida > Polychaeta > Phyllodocida > Polynoidae > Branchipolynoe > Branchipolynoe longqiensis. The sequence continues at coordinate 31,253,346 of CM059187.1, read as the reverse complement.
CACCTTGGATCATTCTGCAGCAGCAGTTACACCTTTAGCTATTCGGGCTAATTCAGACTAATCTGCCTGGTCCCTTATAACTGGGGAGTGGTGGGTGTGTGTGGGGAGGGGGCTTAGTGGTAGTTCCAAGTTCCACCGTTTCTGTAGCCTGTTGTCTGGTAAAACAAGTTCTTAATTGTATGTCTAGAGTGCATGGGTGTGTTGTATGCCCAGTGTGCATGCGCGTGCGAAACCTCAGTCAACCAGAGTCACCGGGGACCAGGCGGCCGGAAGTCCCAGGAGAGCCTGGGCTCCTCTCGACCATGTGACAACGCTCAACTAGGAAACTTTAGTTCCCAAGGCACCAGACGGGATGGCCTAATGAGTTGCGCATCCATCTCATGTTTTGAGAGATCAGGGGATCCGAACCCATGTTTGAGTCAAAGCAATGACTTACGAATTGATACATGTCACTTCCTAGTCAGGTGCTTGGCATTATTAGGATAGGGCAAGGACTGGTTGGCTCCGTGGCAGGATAATGTGACTGAGTGGGATATCAGGTCATGGTGATGGCGACATGGTCTCCCAGTGGGGCAGCACTATAAAGTGGACATGAGTGCACACTGTCACAAGTCGGTACCCGTCCTGATATGAACTTAGATGTTGCTAGGACGTAAAATAACAAACAAACAACAAACAAAGAACAAACACAGTTCCCAAGGCCTGTATCGTGGTTTGTTCAGTTGGGATTTGTTCTATTGTCCTAGCAACATCTAAGGGTCCGACTTGTGATTCTGCGCACTCACGATGACTTTATGTGTGCTGCCTCATTGGAAGGCCAGGCCAGGAGTTTTACACGATATTACCCACTGGAAAACCATGCCGCATGCAGCATGACACGGTGCCCCACTCAGTCACAATATCGGGTACTGAATCGACCAGCCTGACAAGCATGTAATGCCTAAGTCTACTAGTTGGAATTGACCATAGATCGAACCCATTTCCTCCCACGCTGAAAGCAGAGACCCAACCCACCCGGCCATCGGTCCGCGGCCCAAAGCCAATAGCAGATGGTGGGTGCCAAGGTGAAGCCACAAGAGATATAAACATATGCTTATCGTTTTGCATGGAACATAAACTGCAAGTGGGCAACATATCTCATGCGAGATGAAGATGAGTCCTTCGATATCATAAACCTCATAACAGATTTATCACAGAGAATTTGACTTTAATAAACAGCTTATGTGTATGTATATGTATGTATGTAGCAGAGTATTTGGGAAACTGCAAAGCGTATGACGGCATATGACAGCGTATGACGGCGTATGTGACGCAAGCCAATACACCGGCATACGCTTCTGCCATATGCCGTAATGTGACAGGCGCATGAGGCAGTTCACTGACATAACAGACAGGGGATCGTGAATGCTGACGACGGACAGTCATGAATATTGCTGAGAGGACGAACGTGTCCTGACTGACCGATCGACCACATAGTTAGGTCTCTTATGTTTATTTATTAAACAAGAACAACAACAAAACACATAACAAAATAACATTGCTATGAATGTCTCATAGCTACACCATAGTCATAAAAGAAAACAACAAAAAGAACAAAAAGACTGCTACTGGTATCTCATAGCTCCGCCATGGCTATGATGAAGTATCACATCTTCGAAACGGAAACAATTATCTAGAATTGATTCTACATGTATTTTAGATACAGATGCGCTTAGTAAACATTTGTTGCCACATAGAAGGGAATACTGGGGCAATTTCTTTTGAACATGTTACTGCTAAATCCAAAGGTGTCAGAGTCTTGGCATGCTTGCCAAAACTAATTTCACATGTTTTCACTTCAAATATCTCAAAACTTAGCCATTTAAAATAAAAGTTACTTTAAGGTAAAGTAATGTAGATTATAATGATCAATATATTATGTTTCTTGAAGATTGATACTGCCTATCATGGATAAGTCTGAATAGACTTGTTTTCACCATTAGACAGTTTGTCGATAGAAAACCTGAGACTACACTTTTAGCGACCCAAGGGATTTTTAACCTCCCACACCACATAGACATGATATGAGAGCAACTGGCCTTTGATGACGCCGTAAGTTATACACAGCGGTGGAAATCCAAATTGCCAGAGGTGGGGGCCCGGGGAATGAAACCACTGACCTTCAGATTAGGAGGCTGACCTAGAAAAAAAGTCAGACACTCTAAACACTCCGGCACAGAGAACACCACATTATCTCAGAAAGATGACAGAAACAATCGGACTATGCAACTTCAAGCTTAGTTATAAAACAACACCACATAACAATATGTGCTATCTGGTAGCTACAGCCTAGTTAGGCCCAGTATGTCCAGTTTGACTGAAGAGACTGTTGGTACAGACCTCCACTGCTGTAGGTGTGCGCTGACTGGGCTCGGCTGTGGTGCTGATGGAGACTGCAGGCTGTCGGTGGTGAGGTGTAGGTGACCTCACCACTCAGTGTCCAACCAATGACCGCCGTACTCCAATATCATATACTCATACGCGCCTCACCTGCAATGACAACCAGCATATGGTGATTATACCATCACTGTGCCTTTTGTATTTCCATGCTGTTATATATTATGTTGTATAGCATGGTTTGTCTGGTGGATCTGTAAGATAACAGTTATAATTAGTCGAGTGTCAAACTGATGTGCGTTTATATATTATTTAGCACAGCATGGACCTGTCAGATAACACGTTAATCAGTCTAGTATCAAACAGCTGTGCTGTTATATATTATACAGTATAGCATGGTTTGCCTAGTGGATCTGTCAGATAACAGTTATAATCAGTCTAGTCTCAAACTGCAATGCTGTTATATATTACGTATAATAGTACAGAAAGGCCCTGTCGAATAACACTTTAAAGTTGCACGATCCTAGTAATGTCGAGCAACAGACCAGGTAGCAACAAGTATAAATTGTTAAGTCACTTGTTTGACCCGGAGGGATTTTAACCGAATGGGTTCGAATCCCATAACCTGTCACACAGGAAGTGGGCGCTCACCTCATTCTGTCACCCAGTCTGGTCAATCGGCATTCAAAACAATGTTCTTAGCAAACTGACCTGCTTAGCGCCAATGTATTAGCATACTGAATGCTCATTGTGTTTATACCAAAGTTCCACTGAATCATTATTTGCTATTAAGTATTATATTACTTCGAACTAAAATAAAATATGTTATAATGATCAAGCTAGGATGTCTATCTCAGATAGTGACAAACACAAAACCATTGGACCATACAACTTTAACGCGATGTGTAAATAACACACAAACAAGATGACAATTCAAATATATATATATATATATATAATAATATATAAAAATATATAATATATATATATATAATTATAGATATAATATATACCTCGTATATATATACCTCGTAATATATATATATATATTATATATATATATATATATACCTCGCATATGCATGCGGCCAGTGAGGGAGTAAACAGGACGGTGTTAGTGTGACGATGAGTCTGATAGTTCCGGGAGTGTCAGACCACAAGTGAGCGGGAAGAACATGTTGATAATAACTTCCGTAAATTTATATTCATATAAAGCACAATGTATCATATATCACAGTATATATCATGGTATATGCTGAGTAAAATATTACATGTGGAAGGTGTGCCCCCCCCCCCCCATCCCCACCGACCCCAACGCCCACCTACCCGACCCGTGTCTTTATCAGCATATTAACAAATCACTTTACCCAACCTCCGGCCACCTCATCGCACACTCCTCAAATCCCACAGCGCTCCACTGCGCATGACGACCGGAAAAAAGAGCGGGATGGGGATGTGTGTGTGTGTGTGTGTGTGGAGGGGGGGGGGGCTAGGGGGGGAAAGGGGGGTCGCGCGCCGGAAGTGGGCGTGGCGCTCCGTCATAATAGATCACACTAAATCAGCGCGGCGCGGCGCGGCGCACGACCCGACTAATGTCTCCTAACTCGGCGCCGCTTCCTCTGAGACGCGCATTAGACATTGTAAGGCGATCGCTGCTGCCAATCGGCGTCCGGGGCGGCCATACGACACCCGATAATATGTCCACTGCGGGCTGCAGCAGCGCCAGCCCCGCCCGGCAACGGGACCGAACGGGGGCGGGGGGGGGGGGGGCGACGGCGCGCGACGAGGCGCACGCCGGCAGTGACTGTGACGGTGACAGTGAATGTGACGGTGACGGTGACACAGTGACAGTAGCTGTAGATGTGGTTGTAGTTGTGTGGATGTAGTTGTGGATGCAAATGTGGATGTCATTGTGGATGTGGACGTGGTTGTTGTAGATGTGGTTATGGATGCGGTTGTGGATGTGGTTGTAGATGTGGTTGTGTATATGGATGTGGTTGTGGATGTGTTGGTGATGTGTTGGTGATGTGGTTGTGGATGGAGCTGGGATTATGACTGCAGGATGGATGGGGAAGGAGGTGGAGCTGTCGTTGAAGTTGTGGATGAAAACGGGCCGATGTCGATACTGACACTGGAGATGAGGTAAAGCTTAGGCTGTGGTTCTGACTGTGACTGAAGCAGTGGTTTGAGTTGTGGCTACGACGGTGGATGTGGTTTGAGCTGTGGCTATGACTGTAACTGTGGCTTTAGTTGCGGCTACGGCTGTGGAGGGAGTTGTGGCTACGACTGTGGCTGTGGTTTGATTTGTGGCTACGACCGTGGTTGTGGTTTGAGTTGTGCTATGACTGTGACTGTGGTTTGAGTTGCGGCTATGGCTGTGGCTGTGGTTTGAGTTGTGGCTACGACTGTGGCTATGGTTTGAGTTGTGGCTACAACCATGGCTGTGGTTTGAGTTGTGCCTACGACCGGGGCTATGGTTTGAGTTGTGGCTACGGCTGTGGCTGTGGTTTGAGTTGTGGCTACGACCGTGGCTATGGTTTGAGTTGTGGCTATGACTGTGGCTGTGGTTTGAGTTGTGGCTACGACTGTGACTGGGGTTTGAGTTATGGCTACGACCGTGGCTGTGGTTTGACTTGTGGCTTCGACTGTGGCTGTGGTTTGATTTGTGGCTGCGACTGTGGTTGTGGTTTGAGTTGTGGTTACGACCGTGGCTGTGGCTGTAGCCATTGCCGCAGTTGTGGAAGGTCTGGTGTTCGGTTCCCGGTCGAGTCAAACCAATGACTTTGAAATTGATACCTGTCGCTTCCTAGCCTCGACCTCGGCATTATTAGGATAGGGCAAGGACTGGTTGGCTTAGTGTCAGGATAATGTGACTGAGTGGGGTATTGGGTCATTGTGCCACCAGCCTGATTTCCAAGTGGGTCAGCGCTATAAAGTCACTGTGAGTGAGCACTGTCACAAGTCAGTATCCATCCTGATATGACCTTAGATGTTGCCAGGACGTAAAACAACAACCAACCAACCCTGGGAGGCTGTTTAAACGCAGTGCTCCTAGTAGTTCTAGGGTAGTCTTCTGGTCATACATCAACCAGTACTCAACATGTGTTTGGATATCACGCTTTTATATCTGACTCTCTTTGTTTTTCTTCCCCATCTATCCATTACCGGGACAAACATAGCTAATGCGGGAGTGTTCATTCCACGCTTCCCCAGAAAAAACACATTATTAAACTCGCATTCTTGCATCCGTTGCTGTCCACAAATGGGGCGGCCATCTGTCAATGACAGGCTTACCTTATCACCCCCCCTCTCCGTCTACTTGTAGACCGCTAACCTGTTCCAACAAATCCATAACATCTACAGGTTGCTGCTCTACTTATATAGTGTAATCTATCTGATGAGTAAAATCCAACTGCATCATTTAAGAAAAGCATAAACCTTTTGTTTCAGAGGTGGGTCAGTGGTTGGGGAAGTGTTGGGTAGAATATTGGTGACGTGGAGTGCAGATTTGTTAGTTAGCGTGGCTGTACACAGGGCGCCCCATTAGAAGGACATCAGTCTTGCAGGCACTTCGCCGTGTGCTCAGAGGGCGGCCCGGTACACCGTGGATGGTGTGAACACTGGTTTCCGGTATGAACGATGCGCCTCCAAGCCGAACCAGCAGGGGGCATTGTCCTCGGTGTACAGACAGGCCTATGGGAGGCTTTGTTTCACGTAAAGGCACGACAAGAGGAGGTGGTGGTGGCGGTGGTTGTGGTGGCGGTGGTGGTTGTGGTGGTAGTGGTGGAGGAGGTGGTGGTGGTAGTGGTGGTAGTGGTGGAGGTGGTGGTGGTGGTCGTGATGGTAGTGGTGGTCGTGATGGTCGTGATGGTGGTCGTGGAGGTAGTTGAGGTGGCAGTGGTGGTGGTGGTGGTGGTGTTGGTGATGGTGGTGGTAGAGGTGGTGGTGGTAGAGGTGGTGGTGGTGAGGTGGTGGAGGTGGCCCGGTGTTAGTGGTGGAGGTGGTAGTGGTGTAAGTGGTGGTGGTGTGTGTGGTAGTGATGGTGGTGGTGGTCGTGATGGTAGTGGTGGTCGTCATGAGGTCATGGAGGTGGCAGTGGTGGTGGTGGTGGTAGTGTGGTGGTGGTGATGGTGGTGTTAGAGGTGGTGGTGGTAGAGGTGGTGGTGGTGGTGGAGGTGGTGGAGGTGGCGGTGGTGGTGGTAGTGGCAGTTGTGGAGGTGGCAATAATGATTGAGGTGGCAGTGATGGAGGTGGTGGAGGTGGTGAAGAGGATGAAGGTGGTGGCGGTGGTAGCAGTGGTGGTGGTGGCAGTGATGATGGAGGTGGCAGTGATGGAGGTGGTGGAGGTGATGGCTGTGGGGAGGGCTTTGTGTAAAATGCAGACTTGTTAGAAACACACCATTGTCTGTTGATGTTCAAATTTGTTCAGGTCTTTTTTTTAAAGTGTGGTGGGGGGGGGGGGGACATGAAAATACGGCTGTGGCCTTTAAACCTGTGTATAGCTTATGTTTTAAACAAAAGAGTTACTTATACAATGCAAGGTAAGTAAATTACAAAAAAAGTGAGTAGATTCAGTGATAGGGAGAATAGAGTCAGACCTCGTTAATCCAGACTACTCCGTTCTCAGCACCTAACGTCAGATTAGGGACATTGTCAGATAAGCAATCTTGAATTGCAGAAACTTGTTCCGGGGATGTTTTCGTCAGGTAATGATTTTTCCAGAATAAACGGAATCAGACTGGATGGGCTGACAGGACTTGGTGATCTAACTTTGATATATCTATAAAAGAAAAATACTTTAAAAAAAAACGTTCTTCGCTGAATTGTGCTCAATTGCAAGACGGATGCGGTAGTAGATAGCGATGGAAGCGGAGGGGAGGGCAGTGGAGGGAGGGTAGGGAGGGAGGGGAGGGGGTGGGGAGGAGAGGAGAGCAGGGGAGAGCCGAGGAGAGCAGAGGGAAGGAGAAGGAAAAGGAGGAGAGGAGGGAGGAGAGGAGGAGAGGAGGGGAGGAGGGGGAGAGAGGGGAGGGGAGAGGAAGTGAGAGGAGGCGAGGGGGACGGGATGGAGGGGGAGAGGGGGAAGCAATGGGGAGGAGCGAGAGAAGGATTGTGGAGAGGTGGAAAGGGGGCGAGACGGGAGAGGGTGTAGAGAGTGTAGAGGGTGGAGAGGTGGTAGAGAGGGGTAACGTAGGCAGGAGGAGTGGGTGAGGGGAGGAGGGGATGGGGTGACGAGATGGTGAGGGGAGGGGAGGGGATAGAGATAGGGGTTGCGAGGGGATAGGATATAGATACGGGGAGGCGAGGGGATGATCTGATGGGAGGGGGGAGGAAGAGGGGTTGGAGAGGGGAGGGTAGGGATATGGGAAGGGAATGGGAGCGGAGATAGGGATGAAAGGGGCTGGGACTGGCGGGGGCCTGGGCGGGGAGGAGAAGGGAGAAGGGGACTGGATGGGAGTTGGGGACGGAAGAGGGAGTGCATGTCGCACGCCTTCCTCTTGATGTAAGGCTACAAGAGCTCACTGTACGCCCACTCCCTTCATCCCTTCACCCCCCCCCCCCAACCCCCACCCAGACCCTTCACACCCTCGTTCTGTTCAAGTACAAGTTGAGATGTGAATGGGAGGGGACGCCTATGAAAAACAAACCTAGAACAAACCAAAGATAATCCTGTATTCCAAGACTGCCTTCAGACAAGAACCTGGCGGGGTGGCGCTGTGAAATGAACTACAGGACAACCCCATTAAACCAAGCTCGGTTAAACCGAACGATCGGTTAATCCAAACATTTTTCGGGGACCTGGCAAAATACTACCATTTATCATATAAAAAAGTTGGTCAACCAAAGTCGGTTAATCCAAATTATCAGTTAGTTCAACCAAAATTGCCGGGCCCAGGCCACTTCCAGTACGGTTAAACCAAACTTTCATGTGATGATTATAAGGTCATCTAAGACCCCACCAACAATTTTTATATGATAAATGGTAGTATTTTGTCGGGCCGCCGAAAAAAGTTTGGATTAACCAATCGTTTGGCTTAACCAAGCTTGGTTTAATGGGCTTATACTGTATATACATAAAAAAACAATAATCAAAGTGTCCACATACATTGTATATTACATTCATAATGCACCCACATTTTTGCCAAAGCTAAGTCAAAGTTGAGGCCAAAGCTCGGTAAAACCAATGATCGGTTAATCCGAACAAATTTCTAGGGTCCCTTCAAGTTTGGTTTAACGGGGTCATACTGTATCTAGTTGTAAGGCAGTCGTTGGGAAATGGCATCTGTCGATCCGACAATGCTTGCCCCGGGCCGCCTCCCCGTCTGCCTTGGGTGCCTACCCTCCGGGCCGCCTCTCCGCCTTTCCCTGCCAATCCCGATTTCCCCGGGCCGCATCCCCTCCCCGCCTTCACCGGGCCGCCTCCGTCCCCAAACTGCCCAGGGCGGCCTCCCCCTCCTGCCCCCTCCTGACCCCGGCCGCCTCCCATCCCCACTTGCCCTGGGCCGCCTCCCCATGCCTGCCCCGGGCCGCCTCCCCGCCATCCCCGCCATCCCCGGGCCGCCTCCCCTCCCCACTTGCTTCAGTCCTCCAGCCCCGGGTCACCTCCCCACATGCCCCGACCCGCCTCCTGCCCACTTGCCCCGACCCGCCTCCTCCCCGTCTGCCCCGGGTAGCGCCTCAGTGCGCGCCGGTGTGGCCGACTTAGTGGCACGTGCTTTCTGCGAATCATTACCCACTCGCCCTCAGTCCACCGCACCACTTCAATCAATAATACACATACACCCACAGCTTAGCACAGCTTAGTGCCCGTCGTGCGCATTAGTGATCTACTTTATTTACACACCACGCATTGTGGACAGTTCTTGCATTTTAAATTGGAATAATAATACTAATAACAAGAAGAATGCTAATGGTGATGGCGATCATGATGTTAGTGATGATAATTATGAGAATGTTGAGAATGACGATAATAGGAATAGTAATAACTATAACAACAAAATAATGACAATAATGATTATGACAAAGACGATGATAATAATAATAATAACAATAATAGTAATAATAGTAACAATAACAACACACGAAATGGTTATATTAATAGTAATAATAATAAAAATGATGATAATAATAATATTCATACTAAGTGGGATAAATAAAGAGTATAAATAGTATTATAGTTTATTTAGATGCTCTACCAGGGAAAGCACCTTGGTTTTCAGAGCTTTTCGTGGACCTATACTAACAAGGTTGATCTGTTTCTATGAGCATACGCTCCACACAGAGCTTGACAGAAATCTTCCCTTACCATTAAAAACTAAACTTTCCATTTGCATGCGGACAAAAGACAGGTTCATACAACTGGGAAACCCTTTCATCTTACTTATATTTGTTTACTATATTCTGCTTTCCACTGTCCCACCAGCGAAAATGCACTTATTTGAAGACCCAATGCAAGCCTGCGGAATAAATAATGCACCAGACCAAAAGCACCCCAATATGCCCTCATGAAGATAGGAGGCACACCTATTTTCTTCTCTTTTTTCCCTCATGAAAACTTCAGTGAAGCGAGGCTATAGTTTCTTAGTAAGACGAGGCGGTAGCTTCTTAGTAAGACGTGGCAATGTTAGCTGCCGGTGAAGACAGAACCAAAAAGTGTTGCAGGCCTGATTATGCTCACCTGGGAATTTCCCAGCCAGCCGACACCGGGCCTAAGAAGAAGTAGGATGTGGGGAGGGAAGTGGCCATAGGCCCGTTATTACCACGACCGAGGAGCTGACTGAAAAATTCAGCTTCTTTGGAATTAGTCACACACAGGGTCGGCTTACTAACCAATTCACATTACACTTCCCACCAAAGTTGACCAGACGGGATAGCCGAAAGATTTGAGCGTTCGTCTCCAATTTTGGTAGAACCCATGGGTTTGAATCCTGGTCGAGTAAAACAAATGACTATACAATTTATACTTGTCGCTTCCTAGCCACGTGCTCGGCATTATGAGGATAGGGCAATGACTGGTTGGCTTAGTGCCAGGATAATGTGCCTGAGTAGGATATTAGGTCATGGTGCTGGTGGCCTGGTCTCCCAGTGCGGCAGCATTATAAAGTCGCCATGAGTGTGCACTGTCACAAGTAGGTACCCGCCCTGACATGACCTTAGATGCTGCCAGGACGTAAAACCCCAACAACCAACCAAACCCACATACAGTAATTAGACTTGTACAATTCAATGAAAGCATCACATTTTCAAGACCAAAAACACTCTTCTCGATTTGGTTCTACATAAACTTTGATACTGGTGCACTTATAAGATAGTTCTTTAGGTTCGGTAATCTGGTGCTCTGCTGCAACACTCGAAACTGGGTAAATAAAACATCTATTTCCATTATGCTTAAATTTGCATGTTGTCACTTCAAATAACTCCAAAATTAACTCCAAAAGTTACTTCAAACTAAGATAAAGTAGATCAAAATTATCAACCTAATATATTTATCTAAAGAAAAATATATGACAGAAACTCAAAACCATCGGATAACTTTAAGCAGGCTTGATAGGTATTAGGTGTAACATAAACAGTAGTAGTAACCTATCAGACTTGTACATCCCTGTTGAAGTGTGCGTCTAAACATGAGTAGCCATTATAAATGTAATTTAAGAGGAAAAGTAAATATCGCCGAGCATGTTAATAAGATGGACCCTTGTAATATCCCCAAGCAAAACCTGTGGAGATGTTTGTGTATTAGTAGTTACTGGACTATTATTTCTATCAAATAAATAGAGTACTTAATATATCAAGTGGGATGCAATGACACAGACATTTGCCGCCACACACAGCAACGCGCATGCGCGCCAACACACTGAGCCAACTCATAAAAGACTCATCAATGATGCTCGTTTAACAAAAGAAATGTTAGGGAAATAGGTGAAATCATGTTCTGTTCGATTGCCTTGACTTTTACTGTCAGCATACAAAAGGACACCTGCGGCACAGAGTTTAATGATGACAGATCTAAGAGAGGATGAGTGGCTTCAGTGAATTGCCATTGGTGTTACATGTACTGTGGAATCAGCTCAGACTCTCACGGAGAATGAGGGGAAGACGCAGTTCTTTGGGGACAGTTATACACACACTTTACTGCAATGGCAGCCACTGTCATTATTAAGGTTAAGAATTATGTTTGTTTGTTGGGGTTTTAGGTCCTAGCAACATCTATGGTTACATCAGTTCCGTAGTAGGGATGAGCTTTGTGAGGTTATTTTGAAAGGACGCAGCCACCAGTGGGCGAAAATGATTAATTGATTCATTGATTGATTGGTGGTTGCTTTACACCATGTTGGCGACAACGGCCATATTCACGGCGAGATGTGTTTAACTTGTATTCTGTCCATTTTTGTTTACCCATCACTATTACACAGAGTGTAAATGCAAGCACAGAATCAAATATTTGTCAAAATATAAAAAGCTCACAATTATAAAAATTGAGGTCAGGGAAAATAACATTCAAGGTAAAAGTCATGCGTAATAAATTAGAAAAAATTGATTTAATCAAATATATGAGGTGGGACAGCCTTGCTGCCCAAAAGAAAGCTAAAATTTCTTCTTGTTTTGCATTTCTTTTGTAAAGAGATCATGCATACTGTTTGACTTGTAAAAGGTTTTTGGTGCAAGATCATAAAATCAACACAGTTTAATAATATGTGTTTGAGTGTCAGTGGGGATCGAGATCCAAAACATTCTGGAGGGGTTCCTGCTTGAGCAGAAACGAGTGTGTAAGCCATGACTAACCCATGTAGCAGCGGCTAAGGACCACTTGGTCTCGTCTACCCCCAACATGGGTCCGTGGTGGCTTTCCCACAGATGGAATGATTTCATGTAGTTTGTTATTTGTATTTTCGCCCCACTCATGCTGACTACATCAAAATAATGTATTAAAATAAAACTACTACTTAGCAGACAATGAAACAAAAATGGTTAGTAACGCGCAACAAGAATATAATCAAAATAAGCACACAGTCTAAAACGTTTTTTTTGTGAATTGTAATTTAAAGTTGCATAGTCGTTTGGTTTTGAGTTTCTATCATTTTCAGAGATAAATATATTAGGTTGATCGTAGAATGTATCTGACAAGAGCTTGAAGTAACTTTGATTTCAAATATGTATTGCTAACTTTGGAGGTATTTGAAGTGTAAACATGCTAAGTTAATTTTGGCGTGCTTGTCAACATTCTGATCCAATAACTTCAACTGCAACTGGTTCTATTAAAATACCCTTTTATGTGGAGACAAATACTTAATAAGTAGGCCTACACCAGTATCTAGGTTGGATATATAGATTCAACTGTAAATACATGTTTTGCTTTTGACAGTTTGATGCTTTCATCGGAATATGCAGCTTTAATTCCTGAATCTCCTGCTGGTTTCAGGTTCCTGCCACAGTAGGTCACGTGACGTAGTTACCTTAAGAAGACAAATTAAGCAGCTTTAATCGTATCAACCAAAGCACTTGAAAATAACTAATCTTTGAGGGAAATTTAATCAAAACAGCCGACATCAGATGGACAATGCAAATTCAATTTAATTTGATTTTTCACCAAAAAAAAGAACGATCCGACCTGAATAAACCCCACAACACCTCATGGAAACCAGACAGTTCTTGAAACCAAAAGCGCAATATAATTTCCGAGCAAATTACGTTCTGCTCGTCTGACCTTAAAGGTGGCAGCCCCTCCTGCAGTGAACAAGCTGCTGAAGGGGCTGTCACACTATGATGTATGGCATTAGCGCATGAGTAACGTTTTGAAATAAAATTCTAATTTAAATAGGTCGTCATTTGACGAACTTTTCGTGCTGTGGGAGGGCTGCGCAACATATTGTAAAGTCCACGGCTGGAATCTGTGTTTGTGTAGGCAGGCTATAGTGAAATCAATACAGGTAAAAAGAGAAAGGAAGAGTATAAAGAGTGAAAGTAGAGAGAGAGCCAAGCCCTCAGGTTTATTATTTATAGTGGTACATGGATCTGGTATGGCACACCACCTGACCTTATTCTCCAATGAGAATCAAGCATCTAAAGCTCCACCAATGAAAATCAAGCATTCCTGTGTCCCCATGGTTACAGTGCTCTGCCCACCACCACCATGCGGTGTGGCTCCCTGGCCACCACCTGCCCTGAGCTGAGAATGTGGTGAGCCGTGACTAACAGAGGGGAGAGGGGGTAGTGCGTAGAGCTCCAAGTGCCCCTTACACATTATCTGACTAACACACAATGACTATTGACCATGAGTAAAGTATCACCAGCAACTACATAAACATTTATGCACATGCCCCTATATACCTTTTACACCAATAGACCATTTCGATTCCCCCACCAATGCGTTTTATCGGAATATTTTACAATATTGTCATGGGGGTGATGAAAATGGGAAATATTGTGCCTAGAGCGGGACTCGAACCCACATCTCTTTGCATTCCGGGCCAGTGTGCTAACCATTACACCACCTAGGCTCCCTGATATCAACACACTCCCCACGCCTACCTGTCTATGTGGTTACTTGCCTGAGAGGTCAGTGCAGACCACTACACTCGTCCCCCTGGAATTGTAAGTCTTGTAATGCTTACAATTACATACATACAGGCAATGCACTAACACATACATACACAGGGTAGGTTCAACAACCATACAGCGCAAAGCTTGTACAGGATCCTGATCACGGCAACCAGTGTCATGGGGGTGATGAAAATGGGAAATACTGCGCCTAGAGCGGGACTCGAACCCACATCTCTTTGCATTCCGGGCCTGTGTGCTAACCATTACACCACCTAGGCTCCCTGATATCAACACACTCCCCACACCTACCTGTCTATGTGGTTACTTGCCTGAGAGGTCAGTGCATACCACTACAATATGAAACGTATACAGAGCGTATGGCTGGTGTAGAGCTGGCATATACCGACGACATATACGCGGCATACTATAACGCGTAGTGACAGTTGGAGTTGACAGTTACAGCGTATGAATAACGAACAGCGATGTATGGTCAACGTACCCCTTGTGTGTCGACGGGTGCATAGTGTGTGCCTAACGCATGCAAAGCGCATTTGTAAAGTATGCAAAGCATATTCGTGACGTATGTGAGCACATTTAGGCCACGCCCTGGTCGTGTGATCGGTCGCCGATGGGTACCCAGGCAGTTTGGCTCTCTCCTCACAAAGCCACCATGCCTGCCAAGAAGAACATCACAGCTTCTGCTGCCTGCAAGGCAGCTCACACTACAGGCCTAGGGCGTGGGAGAGGCAGGAGAAGCAGATTCTGGCTACATCACCATCACCATCACCATCTCTGGTGTCATCAGCTGCCTCCTCACCACACCACTCTCCATCACACCACTCTCCCATCTAGCCAGCCTGAAGATGAAAAGATGGAGATGGAGTTTGAGATGCAGACGCAGAGCCAGACACGGCCCCACTCCAGCTCCTGCTTCCTATGGGAGCTCGCATGCTTCGGCCATCACCTCCACCGCCACCGCCTCAGCCTCCACTAGCACCTCCGGCAAGAAGAAGAGGGCGGAAAAAAATTACTGTTCTCTGTCAATAGCCGAGGAGAATATGATGTTAGATTTCCTCCAGGAGAACCCTGTCATCTGGAACGTCAAGATGACAGACTACCGGCGGTCTGATAAGAAGGGGAAGATGTGGGAGGACCAGGCCAAGTGGTTGGGGAGGTCTTCCGTGCATCTGCAGGGGTAGTACAAGTCACTGACGGACACAAACACAAGGCTTCACAAAAAGAAGAGCGGCGACGGAGTCCCCAAACAGACTGAGAGGGAGCTCTGGATTTTGCAGAAGTTTGGTTTCCTGCAGTCAGTCGTCAGGCACCGGCCTGAGCCCTGCAGAACTGTAAGTACAATATCTTTTATCATTCTGGGAATTCTGCGCATTCTGGGCATTAGCATTCTGGTAAAATCTATATTATTCTGGACAAGTCGACAAAGCGATATATTTTATTTATATTATTAATCTGAAGAAATCAATTTATACATTTTACTTGATATATTTGTTGTTGTTCTTTATTGTTGATATTTGTTGCTGTTGACCTCATTTGCTGAAAAATCTATTTGCATTCATTTTACTTATCTTATTTTATGATTTTGTCTTGCATGTGATGGCTGCCATAGACGCTGCACAGGGGGATCTCGACACTGCCAAGAATGCCGGCGCTGATCTCCAAATTGGGTTGGAGGAAGAGGTTCCAGCAACACCACTGTGGTCCCAGACCGGGGAAATGGGAAGCGCACAGCCCCAGACGATGTTAATCTGCTAGCAGCCATCCAGAAGCGGTTTGACGAGTCTGGAGAGCTGCTGAAGGGCCTGCAGACGCCTCCAGCACCAGCCCTTACCGAGCGAGCGGCCTTCTCCAACTACATGCGGGACTCTCTGATAAAAATGCGCTGGCCAAGATTCAGGAATGCGCGGGCATCGATCAACCGCATTCTTTCACAGGGATTAGAGGATGATAGTGAACCTGAGGCACCCGTGGTTCCTGTGGCTCCAGCGGTTCTTCCAGTTCCTGTGGTGTCCTGCTCTTCCCAAAGTGAGCGGAATCAGCCCCAGCAGTGGACCCACCAGCCACTACTGGCATCGCCATGGGCGTCTCAAACCCAGGACCATATCCAACAGTATATGCTGCAGCCACTGCAGTCTGTGGTGCAGCATCCGCCTGTGCAGCCGCAGCCTCAACCTCAGTCTGTGTAACCTGTGCCGATGTGCCATCACCCAGTGCCACCTCTACCTCAGCTGGTGCCATGTCCCTCTGTAACGCCTGCACCTCAGCCTCATGCTCAGCCTCAACCTTGGCCACATGCTATGGCTGTACATACCATGCCTCCTCCACCTTCTCATCGTCAACATGCTGTCGGCACTGTGAGTGTGAGTGTGCCCTGGGCCTCAACTCCAGTTGCTAGTGGCAGTTCAACTCCCACAGCAGCTGCAACTGGAACTTCAATGACAGGGTCACCTACCCAAACATCTGCGGATGGACTATTGAATTTGTCGGGGCTGTCGGGGACCTGAGGTGTGTTAGGTGTGTCCAATCTAGATCTGTTTCCTTCCTCAGCTTCGATGTCACCATCCGGGACCAACGATGAGAAGTGAATGTGACTGTCATGTGTAAATATGTATAAATATGTGCTTATGTTCTTCTGTTGATTATTATGTTATTATGTTCTTCTGTTGTTCCATATATATGTATAAAGATGTTCTTGGTATGCAATAAAGAAGTTTGTTAAACTAGAATGTTGGTGTCCGAGTTAAATAATGTTATAGAGCTGTGTTATAAATTAAACTACAAAGGATAAGAATTTAGCCCATGAAAATAAAAACAAATTAATATTACTGACACAAGTACTTCCCCTCTCTTCCCCTCTCTTCCCCTGTTTCTTCCTCTCTTCCCCTCTCGCTCCCTCTCTTCCCATCTCTTCCGTACTCTCTTCCTCTCTCTTCCTCTCTCTTCCTCTCTGTGCTGTGTTCTTAGTATGTACATAAATTAGTATTTTAAACTAGATTATGGTGTCAGAGTTTAATTATTCTAAAAAGAGAAAGGAAATAAATTTAGCCCAGTAAATTAATTCTTTTAAACTAGATGTGTGTCTGAGTTTAAATATGTTATAACAAATTAAAATCAAAACCTAATATACCTGTATGTATATACAAAATATAACAGACATATAATTGTGTTTTGATATAAAAAATTGACACAGATTATTTATAACAATAGACATATAGACATCTCGTAACATTAGACATCTGACAATATACTGGACATGTAAGTATACATAAATATATCATAACAGTAGACATATCACAGTGCATACAGACAGCTACAATTTTTTAACATAGGTCATGCTGTCTTGCCAGGCAAGTGATCCGGCAGACGAGATGACCCAGTCCTTCAGTAGATTCCGCTGCCCCTTTCATGTCTTGGAGGCGGTGTTGGGGCTAGGAAGAATGTCTATGTCTGCCAGGTTTTGGCCCTCTTTCCACGCTCCAGGGACAAAATTGTGGTTCACAATCTCTGGATGATCCCGCTGCTGGTTCTGCAGCCCTGGGTAGCGCATCCTCATCAGGTTGTGCACAACCATGTATGCAGTGATGTTGACCTTCACGGTGGCGGGGTGATGCTGCATAGTCATCAGCAGAACATGGAAGCGGTTGGCTAGGATGCCAAAGGCATTCTCCACCACTCTCCTAGCTCGGGAGAGCCGGTAGTTGAACAGTTGCTCCTCATTTGTCAACCCAATCCTGCTGTATGGCTTCATCATCGTTGGCCACAGGGTGAAAGCATCATCACTGATGAGGAAATACAGCACATCCTTCTGGCCCCTTCTTTCAGTTGTGTAGGACAAGACAGGGTGACATGAGGTGATGTGGGGTGGGGTGAGGTGGTGGGGTGAGGTGAGGTGATGTGGGGTGAGGTGAGGTGATATGATGTGGGATGAGGTGATGTGATGTGGGGTGAGGTGATGTGGGGTGAGGTGATGTGGGGTGAGGTGAGGTGATATGATGTGGGATGAGGTGATGTGATGTGGGGTGAGGTGATGTGGGGTGAGGTGAGGTGGGGTGAGGTGAGGTGATGTGGGTTGAGGTGAGGTGGGGTGAGGTGAGGTAATATCAGATTGATGGCAGGACAGAATGGATAGGCAAATAAAGACAGACAGGGTGCGATTAATTTGGACACAGTGGGGAAGGCTAACCTAGGAGATATCTGAGGTGCAAGCATGCAAGATTAATTTAGGCAAGCATGCCAAAACTCTGACACCATAGGCTGTCAGAGTTGTATTAACAGGTTGTATTAAATTGACTCATCATGCCCTTCTACGTGGCAACAAATGCTTAATAAGTCCACCAGTATCTAAGTTAGATATGTAGAAACAAATATAGGTGAGTGTTTTGGTTTTGAAAATTTAATGTTTTCATCAGACTATGCAACTTTAATAAACGAGGATTATATAATATACCAACCCTCGTTAAAAATATATGTTATATATATATATATATATGTATATATACATATATATGTCACAGCCTCGCTCCCCCCCCCCCCCCCCCCCCCCCCCCCCCCCCCCCACTAACCTTACGTGTTGTATACCGGTGCAGTTAAGCTGTACAGATAGGCGCGTGCGCGAGTGGAGATGCGCGTGTTGTATGTACGTGGATGTGTTTGTATTTATCCATGTTTGAGCGGCATGTGCCTGCCTGTCTGCCTGTGACGTATGTGTGTGCATGTGTGACATGTGCAACATTTGTGATGCGTGTGATGTGCGTGTGCGTAAGCTGCATTTGACGTGCATGTGACGTTCATGTTACGTTCATGTGGCATGCGTGTGTAAGCTGTGTTTGAAGTGCGTGCGACGTGCACGTGATATGTGTGTGATGTTCATGTGATGTGCGTGTGATGTGCATATGAGGTGCGTGTATGTGTGTACATAGGCTGCGTTTGACGTGTGTGTGACGTTCATGTGACGTTCGTGTGGTGTGCATGTGTAAGCTGCGTTTGAAGTGCGTGCGACGTGCATGTGACGTGTGTGTGACATTCATGTGATGTACGTGTGATCTGCCTGTGCATGTGTATGTAGGCTGTGTTTGACGTGCATGCGACGTGTGTGTGTGACGTTCATGTGACGTGCGTGTGACGTATGTAAGCTGAGAACAGCGTAGCGAGTTGCTTTGAGGACCCCATCAGCCTTCTAAATATCAACATGCCACTTTAATCTTTCCGCGCCGCTTAATTAGCACAAAGCCAGGTATCGGAATTAAAACAGATTGCAATCACACACGGCTCTCTCTCCTATTGCTGATGCATCGGTCTTGGCGTTCTCCACAATGGCATGTGGCACTTGTGATAAATTATCTTCAGGATGCTGTCCTGAAAATGCCAGTGTCCGTGTAAGGACATCGCCACATGTGCTATTTGATGTGTGTATGTGACGTGTGTGTTGGTATGTGAGTGTGTATGATGTGTGAGTGTGTGTATGATGTGTAAGTGTGTGCATGACTGTGCGTGCATGTTTATGAATGTGTCTGACGCGTGAATGTATATGTGGTGCTATATGTGTAGGTGTATTTAGTGAGTGTGTATTTATCTATGTATGGTATGTATTGTATCAGGTGTGTGGGTGTGTGTGGGTGTGTTGCGTATTTGTAATGTGGTCTGTGAGTATGTGTCTATAGCCCTGTTCACACACACAACTTCAGGCCGAACTAGATAAGACAAACTAGATGAGGCGAACTAGGCGTGAAAGTGTGTCGAGTACACATGCAGTACTTGGGGAGGTTTAAGGCGGAAATCGATATCTGCGCATGAGCACGTCCATACTAACCAGCACCACTTTTGGTTAGTCTACGTCACCACGAGAGAGTGTGGGTTCGACCTAGATATGTATCGACTGAATCGTATTGTTTTGGACCGGTCAAAACTTCTGCTGGGCAGTGAAAACCTAAAAATAAATGATGAACAAAATATCTGTGCACAGCTAGCGGTTTCATAGCCCAAATTATATAATATGCGCTTTTGATCGACTGGAAAATCACCAAACTCAGGTCTCGGGGCCGACTTAAGCTAGTTCGCTTCATATAAACTACCTCGCTACGCAGTCTACTTGAGGCGAACTAGATGAATCAACCACTTTATTAAATATAAACGCAACAGCTACCATCTCGGTTTAAGGATTGTACAATTATATATAATCAAAATACGATCGTTTCATCCGCTGGAAGACCAAGGCTCGCTCCGCGCTGACAAATTGTATGTTCAAGTTGAATAAACATATTTACACACAAAAAAACTATATTTTCACTAATATTATTCATTATAAACTTACACAAACAACGAAAGATAATTTGTGATCGCTAGGTTTCTTCGCTGTGTATAATCATATATGTTTTCTGTGACCCAACAGTAACAAAATGAAAGAAAACTAAAGGGGACATTTCTAGCTATTCCTCGAGAGTGCAAAATGGATGAAGAGGCTTTTTGATTTGATTCGTGGAAGATGGTGGAAATCAGAGAAAGTATAGAGACAGTTACTCCAAATATATTAGGGGGGAGGGGAAGGGAGAGGCAGAGGCAGAGGGAGAGGGAGAGAGAGGGAGACGGAGAGTGAGATGGAGAGTGAGAGAGAGGGAGAGGGAGAGGGAGAGGGAGAGGGAGAGAGAAAGTGTGGATGAGGAGTGTATTGGTTGTAGTATGGGTTGTGCAGATTGTGGACTGTGGTGTATGGTGTGTGGTGTGGGTTGTGTGGTGTGTGGTGTATGGTGTGTGGTGTATGGTGTGTGGTGTGTGGTGTGTGGTGTATGGTGTGTGGTGTATGGTGTGTGGTGTATGGTGTGTTGTGTGTGGTGTATGGTGTGTGGTGTATGGTGTGTGGTGTGTTGTGTATGGTGTATGGTGTGTGGTGTATGGTGTGTTGTGTATGGTGTGTGGTGTATGGTGTGTGGTGTATGGTGTGTGGTGTATGGTGTGTGGTGTATGGTGTGTTGTGTATGGTGTGTGGTGTATGGTGTGTGGTGTATGGTGTGAGGTGTATGGTGTGTGGTGTATGGTGTGCGGTGTATGGTGTGTGGTGTGTGGTGTATGGTGTGTTGTGTATGGTGTGTGGTGTATGGTGTGTGGTGTGTGGTGTGTGGGTTGAGTGTTTTGTGCAGTAGGTTCCACGTGTGGAATGTGCTGGTTCTTCAAGTTCGGGTGTGGTGTGTAATATGTGATATCGGTTGTATGTGTGTGTGTATGGGGGGGGGGGGGGTGCTGGTGGTGGACTGAGAGTGTACGGAGTGGAGGCAGAGTGCGTGACGTGATGGTAGGGGACGGTTGTAGTAGGGGGGGGGGGGAGGGAGTAGGGTGCTGTTCCGAAGTAGGGTCATGCCACCCTTACATGCGCCCTGGGGACAGCTGGAGATGGAGAATGCAAATCAAAAGGGATGGAGGAGGGGGAGGAGGGCACCCACTATAAACCTCCCCCACGAGACACCACCCCTCTCTTACCCCTACCCCTCTTCTCATCTACCATCTTTCTCCACCCCCTCTCCATGCCTGTCCCCTACCTCTCCACCACCCACTCCACCCCTCACTCCCCCCCCCCCTCCTCAACCCACTCCACCCCTCCCCACCTCTCTCTCCCCCATCCCACCCCTCTCCCCTTCCCTCTCCCCCATGCAGCCTCTCTTCCCTTCCTCCACCCACGTTCTCCCCCCTCCCCCCCTCCCCCCTACCGACCCTCTCGCTCCTTCCCTACCCCCTCTCCCCTTCCACCCACCCACTCCCACCTTTCCCCACCCACCTCCCCTTTCCCTCTCCCCACCGACCCTCTCCATTCCCCTCTCACACTCCACTCCTTTCACAACCCTCCCTCCTACCCCCCCCCCCCCCCCCCCCCCCCCCCCCCACACACACACTGTTTCCGGGCCAGTCAATTCCCCACGGTGCCTGCCGACTCACGCCTGCCCGGCATCATAATGGGCTCAGTGCGTTCTGAGAATATGATAAGATCAAGAGAATGCATGTACAGTTCACATTGCGATATACGCCGGCATACATCACAACTTATCGTGACAAGTCACCCAGACAACCCACCGTGAAGCCCCGCACGAGGCGTCCACGGGCCGCCCACATCAGTGGAGATCGACAATTCTGGGAACCGTCGATAGGCTCCAGTCAAACCACCGCCTGGGCTTATGCTGCTCTCGTCCCCTTCTTATTCATATATAAAAATGACATAAACCGAAGATTTTGAATTTCTGCCTTTTTTGTCTTTTTTGTTGTTGGTGCTGTATATTTTACTACGCCAATACAATGGCACTGCCTGGTTAGTTCCGGGACTCACCGCTATCCAGAATTGTCGCTCCTCCTTTGTTTTGTCATCGATCTGGTATAGACCAGGGGGCGCCACCAGCCACTACTGCCTCCCCATAAACTTCACCACTTGCCAGATTTGTATAATGTACATTACTTTAATTTGATGGAATTTTCATTTTATGGGGTAAATTTAGGACATTATTTGAAGTGAAAACATGCCAAAATAATGTTGAGGTGCAGTCCGAAAACCTGAACATGATAGCAGTGACAGGTTCTATTAGGACTTCGTATTCCTTCTATGTAGTGATACATGTTTAATAAGTGCACCGGTATCCAAGTTGGACATGTAGGATCAAATCTAGGTAAGCGTCTTTGTTTAGAAAATTTTACGCTTTCATCAAATTATGTAACTGCAGCTTCAAAGCGCCATGGAAACAACCAGTTCGTCGACAGGGTCTCCCCGATCACCACATCCTTTAGGAGCTTTGCATACAGCCTGCTGTCTGTGACTTGAATTTACTAATGGTCCGTAGGGACACCCAGAAAGGAGCCTGGAGGCGATCACGCATATCACGTGATAGCCACGCACTTAATTAACAAACCTCCATGGAAAATTACCCAAATCCTTTTCATGTCCTTTGTTTGTTCGCGTTTTGAGTGTTTCTTTGTGGTGTGTGCTTTTTGTGTGGGGGTGGTCTTGGGTCGGTGTTTATGATGCCAACACACTGTCGTGACAAAATTAGGAATTCCATTTCTGAAGTTATTTTGCTCTCCTCTTTTTCCTTGTTAAAAATTATTTACTTTAAAAGCAGACAGGTAGTGGTTAACTTTAAAAACAAAAGCAACGCTTCACACTGAAATTCACTGAAAATCAATAAGCGCACCCACTGTGCCACAACCAAGTGAATAACACAAGATGACCTATTTCCCTATTTCCTGTTACAATCAGAGTCCTTTCATGGATTAAATCTGTTTATTAAAGCGGAATAGTCAATGGATATGAGCACTTTGGAACTTACAAATTACTGCTCTACAGCACTCGTATGCATGACTTTAAAGCTACATAATCCGATGAAAATATCAAACTTTAGAAGACAACGGCAGCTACCCAGATTTGATCCTAGTTCCTACGTATCTAACTTAGATACCGGTGCACTCATTAAATATTTATTGCTGCATAGAAGGAATACTAAGTCTCAAATAGAACCTGTCAGGCTGAAGCCTACAATAACCAACATTTCAGTATGCACATCAACATTAATTTGGAATGGTCCGGTGCATAATCTCCATGCGGCATGTGGCCCCCCTAGTGGGAAGATAGGCAGGCGACTGCCTGATGTAGGAACCTCCCTGAATGCCGATAGAACAGTGGCGCCCTCTTTCACTGCCCGCAGTACCTGGTACCAGACGGGATGGTCGAATGAGTTGAGCGTCCATCTTTCTTTTTGGTCGAACGTGGGATTTTAACCCTGGTCGAATGAAACCAATGACTTAAAAATGTATACTTGTCGCTTCATAGCCAGGCCCTCAACATTATTAGGATAGGGCAAGGACTGGTTGGCTCAGTATCAGGATAATGTGACTGAGTGGGATATTAGGTCATGTGGCCTGGTCTCCCAGTGGGGCAGCACTATAAAGTTGCCATGAGTGCACACTGTCACAAGTCAGTACCCGTCCTGATATGACATTCGATGTTGCCAGGACATAACACTCCCAACAACCAGCCAACTAATCGCAGTATCCGGATACTGACCCAACTGACCCAACCATACCTAGCGCACTATAAAGTCGCCATGAGTGCGCACTGTCACAAGTCGGCACCCGTCCTGATATGTCATTAGATGTTGCCAGGACGTAACAACTCCAACAACCAACCAAAAAAACAAACCATAACCTAGTAATGCCGAGCATCAATCAGGTAAGGTAGCGGCAAGTATCATTTTGATAAGGGTTGTGGTTTTACTCGGCCGGAGATTAATCGACGCTCTCACATGGGAAGCGGGTGCCCTTCCTGCTTGGTCAAAGAAAGGTGTGTGCGTGCGTGCGTGCGTGCGTGCGTGCGTGCGTGTGTGTAGGTGGGAAGAGGCTTGCGATACGATTCAGGATCCATAGAAGACTGAATATATCACTGCCTCCTCGTGAGTTACCTAGGTACTAGTAGTAGTACTAGATAATATGCACAGCAGAATGTGTTGAATTCAATTTCCGGTCATATCCAGAAAGGTTATTTAATTATCAACGATTCTTAGCTAATCTAATACATAGTAGATGATAAATGGGTAGATAACTGAATATTCAACACCACAGTATAAATATATAATGGGCTGAATTCAATCTCCGACCATATCCAGAAGGGTTATTTGATGATCAACGATTCTTAACTAACTGAATAATAGTAGATAACAAACGGATAGATAACTGAATATTCAACACCAGTGGAGTAGTTCATTTTGAAAGTATTAAATACAGTGAGATTCCGAAAAGCACATGACATTTTCCAAACCAAAGCACTCCACTACATTTCATCCTACGTTTCCAACTTATAAACTGGTTTATTTAGTCAACATTTATTACTACATTGAAGAAATATTAAGTTAATTTAATAGAACCTGTCACTGCTGCAATTCATGCAAGCCTATGAATGATATCCAGCATTTTGTTGTGCACACCTACCTTATTTTGCATGTATCCACTTCAAATATTTAAAAAGGTTAGCCATTTTCAATGAATGTTACTCCAAACTACAGTATAGTAGATTACAGTAACCAATTTAGATATATATGTTATATATATATATATCCTAATGATGTAAGTGGCTCCTGCCAAACATCTCTCCATTCAGCAACAGGCGGCATACAAAGAACAATGGCGGCATTGTTCTAACGATGTTACGACACATCGCAATTAACCTGTAACTAAGTTAATATTCAATCAAAAGTTTTACAAACTTGATGTATGTGAATGCTAACATGACCTATACCAACGTATGCAGTCAAAAACAATACTAACCTGGTTGGTTTAGTAGTTAATGTTGAAAAACTGCCAGAGCTACTCAACAACTTCCATTGTGAGTAGATTATGCTAATTACTGGACCCGGATGTGCTTCCTTCTCCCCGGACTACGAGTAGCCAGAGGCGTAGTACCGAGGTAAAATATATATATATTTTAATGATATAACATATATATTAAATTATATATATATATTAAATATGGTGAAAGCGCAATACCACCCGATTATGCAACTTGAAATATTTGATAGACCTCTCCATATTTTCATCTTGTCAGTAGAGTTCTTGTTCTTTTGCCAGTGTTGCTGAACGGGCCCTTGGCATAAACAGGCTTTTTCACTCTAAAAGTCTATCTAATAGCATAACCACAGCAAAAAGGACAAGTGCCATCTCCACAGCATCACTCTGCCTACACTACTGTGAATCATATTGGTATCAGTATCCACATGTGCATGTGAAAGGCAATAGGAATGGCCTTTGCTACTGAGATAACGAACATAAAACGGTCACTCCCACCCCCACACATACCCACCCACCCACCCACCCCCACACCCCACACACACGTCCCATCGGTCCTGTTGCTGGCCGGACATGTGTTGCTTCTCCGGGGACCATACTGGTTTGTGACCCGCACTGAGCTTATAATAAGAACACCCACCCTCCTCTCAATCACTCCCCTTCTCCCTGACCTTAGATGTTGCTAGGACCTAAAACAACAAACACACTGTTCCCTCCTTTCCACACATACATTCTCTCTCATACATTACTACTCACTCTCTTTCACACACATACACACACACAACACTGAAACACACACACACTGAAACACACACACACTGAAACACACACACACACACACACTACTACTGCTGCTGGTCCACAAAACAAAATCATGCATCGCTTCTGTTAAAATACTGTTTTATTCCGCTTCCCGTGACAAGTTGTCAGTCCGGGTAGTCCAGGCAATACGTTAAAATAACGAATGGCATGTTGGTTTTTATGCCGACACGCGTAGCACGCTCCATCATGTCGCCGGGCCGACACAGTCCTAACGCGCCACCCACTGACGGAGTGCTAACTAAGTGTCAGCGAATGGCGACAAATGGCGCGGCCTACCTCCCAACCCGGGTCCGCCGCCACATTACCGCGCAGAAGACTGCCGATGGATGGAGCTGCCTCGTTACACCCCCCCCCTCCCCCTCATCCCCCTCCCACACATTCACGGAAATGCCACATACATATATCAGCATGGACACTGTGCTTAGATAACGACCCTGATACTGATACTTCATGTGGTGGCAATCCATTTTGAGAATTGCACCGGAAGTTGTATAAGGTTTGCTGCGAATGACGTCACGAGGCTGGTGGCATCAATGAATATCCAAGCGGATAGCAGGCCGGTCAGACAAACAGACTCCAACATGTCATAGGTAGGACTACGGCGTAATAGCCGCAGGCTTGTGGCGAGCTGTTATGAATGAACATTGAAAAGAGGCCATCGGTCAGGGAAGCGGATTGAAGTCTATATTTAGCACTTTGGTATAATTGCGACAAGCTCTGATGGAAATGCATATTATACTGCGAAGTCTATTCCACGCAAATATCTAGTTTTGGCGTTTTTTGTTGTTGTTGTCCATTAGTTGATTAAGCAGGGGAAATTTCAAGCATGGACAATTGGTCTTCCCCATTCCACTGCTGCTTGCCCTATCCTATTAATGCTGAACGCCAGGCTAGGTAGTGACAAGTATCAATTTTTAAGTCATTGGTTTTACTCGACCCAGGTGTTCAAAAACACAAGACCTATCAAAACTGGAGGCGGGCGCTCAACTCATATACTTTGTTTCTAGAGATGTTTGCAACATCCGCTTTCTTGCCGCAAGACTCCCCCAGGCGGACTGATGAGGAACTACCAATATCAACAACTAACTGTAGTGACAAGTATCAATTTTTAAGTCATTGGTTTTACTCGACCCAGGTGTTCAAAAACACAAGACCTATCAAAACTGGAGGCGGGCGCTCAACTCATATACTTTGTTTCTAGAGATGTTTGCAACATCCGCTTTCTTGCCGCAAGACTCCCCCAGGCGGACTGATGAGGAACTACCAATATCAACAACTAACTGTGGTGGTCAGTAGCACCACACATCAGGCTACAGGCAGCACTAACAAGAAACACAAATGTCCCGCTCACCAATACCCCCCCCCCCCTCTGCCCCCCCCCATCCCTCCGTCACACGTGCACACACCCATCAAAGCTGCAGAATGGGATGATATCATACAATTCTAAAACCCCAAAACATTTATCTAAGTTTGATTTGACATCCAACTTAGACACTGGTGCACCCATCCAATATGTATTGCTGCAAACAATACTAGGTCAATTCAATAGAACCTGTTACACATGACGCCTATGGCGTCTAGTATTTCGAGATGCGCACCAACATTTAATTTCCATGTTTTCACTTCAAACATCTCCAAAGTTAACCCGTTTGAATTAAAAGTTGAGATGAAACTAGATCATAGGTAATAACCTAAATATTCTTATGTAAAAACAAATATGGTAGAAACTTAAAATCAACGGATCATGTAACTTTAACATATATTTTACATTTACAGCACGCCAGATCACATACTAATCTTACATAGACCACACCCGTCCTGATATAACCATAGATGTTGCCAGGACGTGAAACTCCAACAACCAACAAACCACAGACCACAGTTCCTTTGGTGGTTTTAGGGGTTTTATTTGGGGGCGGGGGGGGGGGGCATTCGTTGATTAAGCACAGGAAATTTCAATCGCGGACAATTGGTCTTCCCTCATTCCATTGCTCCTTGCTCTATCCTAGCAATGCTGAACACCAAGTTAGGTAGTGACAAGGATACATTTTTAAGTCATTGGTTTGACTCAGCTAGTGTTCGAATCCCACAATCCACCAAAAGGGGAAGCGAGCGCTCAACTCATTCAGCCATATCTTTGCGTTCTAATCTCCATCTCACATGGATTACAGTGAATATATCATTGGATGATGAAAATATCATGGACAAAGAAGATCACCAACAAAGAAGTTCTCAGAAAAATTAAAAATAAGAAACGCTTGTTTGCCACTATACAGACAAAGAAATTTATTTATTTTGGCCACATCATTTGTCAGAGTTCAATATACCATACATTGTTGGAAGGGAAGGTGAATGGCAGCAGAGGGAGAGGGAGACCAAGAACATCATGGTTTACAAATATTTCACAGTGGACAGGCTTGAATTATGCACAGTCTATCAGAACAGCACAGAACATCGGGACAAGTGGAGAACCATTGCATCCAACCCTCGACTAGAGGACGGAACTATTGATTGATTGATCATTGGAGAGTTCCGATGGACTGGCAGAAGCAGACAGATCGGCGCCGATTAACGAGAAGTTGTCTGCTTAACTAGAAGAGCACTGCCTCGCCACCAGTGTCCAGTATTGAAACCTTATTGACAGATAACACCTAACAACATCCGAGGTGATATCGGGGCGGGTACCGAGTTGTGACAGTGCGCACTCATGGCGACTTTATAGTTCCAGACCAGGCCGCCAGCACCATGACCTGATATCCCACTCGGTCACATTATCCAGAGCACCAGGCTAGGAAGCGATAAGTATCAATTTCTAAGTCATTGGTTTGACTCGACCAGGGTTCGAACCCACAAACTCATGGGTTTGTATCCCCCGATCTCTCAGAACAGGGGACGGACACTCGACTAATTCGGTAAGCGTGTGTGTGTGTGTGTAGATCTATGTGTGGTCGGTGTGTGGGTGTATGGGATGGGGGTTAGGCTGATATCTACGAGTTATTCCCCATGTAAATAAGATTCACAGAGACTACTACTACATGGGCTATTATTGCCAGCTCCGACTGAGTAGCTTGTAGGTCGTTAGTTACAAAACTAAAACACAGGTGGCTTAAGTTGTACATCTGTGGCAGCTTTAAGGTATACACTGATAGATACAATGGGGACCTTTCAGTTTGCATGACTCTCTCGTCAGATGGCGCACCATGCCGGTCTCTGTAATGCTTTGGTTAGATAGAAGTAGTTCCTTCTACTATCAAGTGTCTGTAAATAAGAGGGGGTGTAGTGGGGATTGAGTGGGTGTAGATGGGTTGACCCCGGGCAGGTTTAACCAAGCCAGGCAGGACTCATGGTAGAGGACAGACTAAGAGCAGCAACTGGTAGTCCAGGTTGGGGGTTGGGCGTGGGGCCAACAACCCCACCCCGGAAAAAAGAACAATGTTACAGAATCACAAACAAGAAACTCAAGGCCCAGTACCGCGAAAACTGGAGGAGCCCTTCTTCGTGGCCTATGCCCAAAGTTGGGCGTTAGGCGACACGTTCATCTACGACACAGCTGAGGAGGTGTTTGTGTGGGTGGGCGCTGATGCCACAATGGGCGAAGAAGAAGAAGATGGGTTGAGGTGTGTATGGTGGGGGTGTATGTTTGTGTGGTGGGTGTCTAGGGGTGTGTGGTGGAGGTGTAGGGGTGTGGTGAGGATTTTTGTGTGTGTGGTGGTGGGGGGGGGGGGATTTTGGGGTGTGTGGTGAGGGGTAGGGTTGTGAGAGGGGGGTGTAAGAGTGTGTGGAGATGTGTATGGGGGGTGTGAGGTTGGGGTGTAGGTGTGTATGGTGGGTGGGGTGGGGGTGTATGTTTGTGTGGTGGAGGTGTAGGGGTGTGGTGAGGAGTTTGGTGGGTGTGTGTGTGTGGATTTAAGGGTGTGTGGTAGGGGTGTGTGGTGAGTGGGTATAGTGTGGTGGGTGTGGTTGGGGTGTAGGTGGTATGGTGTGCGGTGGTGGGGGTGTATGTTTGTGTGGTGGGTGTGTTGTGGAGGTGTAGGGGTGTGGTGAGGATTTTGGTGTGTGTGGTGGGGATGTATGGGGATTGATGGGTGTATGGTGGGGGTGTATGGGGGATTGATGGGTGTCTGGTGGGGGGCGTAGTGAATGGGTATGGTGGGGTGGGTGTTGTGGGATGTATGGGTGTGGTGGGGGCTTAGGGATGTGGTGGGGGTGTATGTGTGTGTGTGGTGGGGGTGTAGGGGTGTCTTGCAGAGTGCCACATCACAATCTGTAGCATCCCTAAACCCCCACCGCACACCTACACCCCCACCACAGCCGTAAACCCCCACCACACACTCCATCACACACACCGACACCCCCTACATCCCATGACACACACATATACCCCCAGTATGCCTAACACCATACCACACCTAAACCCCCACCACACACTTACACCCGCACCACACACCTACACCCCCATCACACCCACAGCACACCTACACCACCACACACACCTACACCTCAACCACACACCTACACCCCCACCACACACCTACACCACCACACACCTACAGCACCACACACCTACACCACCACACACACACCACACCCCCACCACATCCCTTAACCCCCACCACACACCTACACCACACACCTACACCCCCTCCATACACCTACACCCCCACCACACCCCTAAACTCTAACCACAAACCTACACCCACACCACACACACCACACCCCTACCACATCCCTAAACCTCCAGCACACACCTACACCCCCACCACATACCTACACCCCCAAACCCTCACCACACACCTACACCCCCACCACACACACCCAACACACAGCTACACCCCCACCACACACATACCTACACCCCCACAACATCCCTAAACCCCCACCCCACCACACACCCACACCACCAACACACACCTACTCCCTTCCGTCCAACCATGATGGCCGACTTGGACCGGGAACGGCTGCTGCCACCAAGTGTATAGCGAGAGAAATGGTTCATGAAAGCTCCCCATTAAATGGGTAGAGTATCTTTGGTATTTATTATTCATAAAACATATTAAATCAAATGTGATGTAAAAGAAGTATGCGAGTATAAAGGGGTGGAAGGGAATGTTCCCAATATGATCACCTATATGTTGTGTACTTCTTTATGGGTGACCCCTTTTCACAGTTGGGCCAGGTGGCGACACCACCCCCCACCCTACCAGTGTCACTGACGCACTGGAATGTATATATATATATATATATATACATAATAACCTCTTAGGTTATTATATACATGTATCTTATATATCTTAAGGTATTATATATACGCATCTATATATATATATATAATATATATATATATATATATAGATGCGTATAATATATAAATATATATATATATATATATATATATATATATATATATATATGTATCTATGCGTCTACGTATCTATGTATGTATATGTGCATATACGTATATATGTACATATACACATATATACATATGCAATATGTATTAGCAATAATGGCCGGACAGTTGGAGGGACATAAGTTGGTGCAGGAGAGGCGAGAACAGCACATAATATGCAGAGGCCACCACAACACATCCCTCTCCAGTCCACAAATGGTTCTCCATACATAGTTCTCTTATACACCCACTCCACACTACCCCCCCCCCCCCCCCACCCCCCGACCATATATCCCACCCTACATACAATCCAAACCATCCGTCGCCATCACTCGCCTGCTGCCAAACTCCTCCTTGCACCCCCCCCCCCCGGCCCCTTCCCCCTACCCCACCCCCCCACCCCCTCAATCCCCGGGGCCCATCTCTCCCCGGGCTGTCAGCGCGGGGTTCCGGCGGACAGGGCGCTATCACCGGGCCCCCGCGATGGACCACACCCAGCCGTGTCTCCTGTCGACCAGATCTGCGGCTTCCTGACCTTTCCAATTACCGACTTCAATGAGTGAGCGATAGGTGCGGGCGGCTGCAGGGAAGCAATGCCCCCCCCCCCCCCACCCCAACCCCTTCCCGTGAAGGCAGCTAGTTAGTTCTCTCGCGCCCAGACCACCCACCGCCGCACCGGGCGCACCGCCACCACTTGGCTCAGACATCTCAAAGAAGAAAGAAAAATCATATAAAGAATAAAAACACCACCCATCAAATAGATTCCATGCACCAACTATCTTAAGTCAAAGAGCTCTGGGGAGGAAGCTTTTCAACTTGTGTTAAATACCTCACTTATAATCCGATGGTTTTGAGTTTCTGTCATGTTTCTGAGATAAATGTATTAAATTGATTGCTATAAACTACCTTACTTTAGTTTGAAGTAACTTTTATTTGAAATGGCTAACTTTTGAGATATTTAAAGTGCAAACATGTCAAATTTATTTTTCAGCAAGCACGTCAAAACTCTAGCACCATAGGCTTCAGCAGAAACAGGTTTTATTAAATTGACTCAGTATTCTCTTCTATGTGGAAACAAATGCTTAATAAGTCTATCAATATCTAAGTTAGATATGCAGAATCAAATGTAGATAATTGTTTTAGTTTTAAAATGTAATGCTCCATCGGATTATGCAGCTGTATATAGAGCGCAAGTTTCGCATGAAATGCTGCCTGACGTCATATACAACCGCCCCATCCAGGCAGCTCTTTTCCGGATCCGGCCGAAGTTCCTTTTTTATTCAATATACCTAGAGGTGTAACTGACTAACAAGACCATGTGAATAGAATGAGTGCTGCCATGCATGTCAGCTCTTTTCAACTAGGATGTATACATGGGCATGGCTAACAATACGAGTATCCTTTTTGAAATACAGAATATAAAACGCCCGACTCTCAATTAAGACACTGGCTCACCAACACCATTAGTTAAAGGAAGTGGTCTACTTCAGGAGGGACCGAACGCGGTGGCCGAATCGTTAAGAGCACAGGCTCCCGTGCAGGAGGTCGGGAGTTCGAATCCCCGCCGAGTCAAACCAATGACGTACACAATTGACACTTGTCACCACTTTGCCGGGCACTAGGACTGGTTTGTTGAGTATCAAGATAATGTGACTAACCAGCTAATTATATGATAAATGTGTGTAATATACATATATACATGTATCCATACATTGTGAGGCATAAAAGCTGAGTTGGGCGTGGGGGCGGGGGCGGGGGCGGGGGGGGGGGAGTAGACTGCTGCCATGGGTTCTATGTACTGAGCTTCGGATTTAAAGCTGCATAGTCCCATGAACACATCACGTTTTGAAACCAAATCACTTATCTAGATTTGATTTTAGATGCTGGTGACCGGACTGAATGAAGCCTATATGGGTCAGAGTTTTTGATAAGCATGTAACAATTAATTTTGTATATCAACACTTCAAATATCTCAATTAACCATTTTAAATCAATGTTACTTCAAACAAAAATAAGGTGGCTTATAGCGACAAACCTATGTTTATCTACACACACCGATTTAATTACAGGAACTCAAAACCATCGGACTATGCAACTTTAAACTAAAACCAAGAGTCTCACAGTGCAAACATCCCATCCCACATTGCTAACATCCTAGCCACCTGTGTGAACTCCACACACACGCGCACGCGCACGTGCGCGCGCGCGCGCACGCGTGCACACACACACAGACACAGACACACACACAGACACACACACACAGACACACACTGCCCATCCTTTAAGCGGAGCTGTCCCGTTGAACCCTGGTCCAAGTGCACACCAGCACATCCGGACACAAATTATGGCCCTGTCACACTACGACGTAACGACATCGGCGTAGGGAGAACGTGAAGAACGTTGAACTTCTCGGCGTAGTATGCAAATTTGGGCACAAGTTGAACGTGGATGCAGCGTAGTGGACGAGAGAGCAACGGCGGTAAAGCGTAGTGATTGCATCATTCAACGAGAGAGGACAACGTAATTACGCTCAGGGAACGTTATGTACGTTATTCCATCGCCAGAACTATGTTGCTTTACGTTACCTTACGTTACTTACGTCAGGAAACGGTGGCAAAACGGTAAACTTACGTTGGACGTCCGTTAGGCATCCGTTAACCCGGCGTTTTCACTACGTGGACTGCACGTTTTCCCTGGTATTAATGTGGGTCAACGTAGTGCAACGTAATGCAACGTAGTTGAACGTAGTGACCGACGTTTTAATAACGTTTGTTTAACGTCATTGACGTTCGCCGAACGTGTACAGAACGTACGGCGAACGTAAACCCTTACGTTCGAGCTACGTCGAAACTTTTGAACATGTCCAAAACCTCGATGTAACTCGACGTAACACGACGTAACGTGACGTAGCTCGACGTCATTCTAACGTCATTATGACGTCATTATGACGTCATCATAACATAATCCAACGTACCTCAACGTAATGACGAAAGATCACCACGTTAGGTTCACGTTCGCTCATTACGTCGTAGTGTGACAGGGGTATTAGTGCAGTTTACTCAGGGCACGGGAGTGCGCACGCAGCCAATGGTCGGGGATGTCACCGCTGATCAAAGCGCCCCCTGTCAATAAGGGCGCGCATTGCTTGGCCTAGCGGTTCCTAATGATACATGCAATACACTCATACATCTCGCGGTTAGGTACGTGGACATAGCGGTGAACCCTAGTATAGCCACTCCTGCCCGCCAGTCTCACGACTACAACGGGTATCTCCCCAGTCCCACCGTCCACTCTTATGGTACCCTCCTTCCCCCTCCACATCAACCTCCACTCCTCCCTCTCCACAACAATCCCCCACTCCTCCATCTCCACAACAATCCCCCACTCCCCCCTCTTCACATCAACCTCCAATCCTCCCTCTCCACATCAACCTCCACGTCTCCCTCTCCACATCAACCCCCACTCCTCCCTCTCCACGTAAACCCCCAACCCTCCCTCTCCACACCAACCTCCACTCTTACAACGAAGAGGCGAGCACACTAATGACCACCACCTTCTCGTCTTGACACATGCACACTAACCTAACTTAGTCAGGTCAGCATCGCTCGCACTAAACTATGTGCCTTTCTTCTCGTCTGGCCATGCATTTATGATGTTGCATTCTACCGCTTTATTCCCATTTACAGTGTACCAGACATCATGGTGGTCACCACTGAAGATAAATCCATTTAGTTTTACTAAACCATGTGCCTTTCTTCTCGTCTGGCCATGCATTTATGATGTTGCATTCTACCGCTTTATTCCCATTTACAGTGTACCAGAAATCATGGTGGTCACCACTGAAGATAAATCCATTTAGTTTTACTAAACCATGTGCCTTTCTTCTCGTCTGGCCATGCATTTATGATGTTGCATTCTACCGCTTTATTCCCATTTACAGTGTACCAGAAATCATGGTGGTCACGACTGAAGATAAATCCATTTAGTTTTACTAAACCATGTGCCTTTCTTCTCGTCTGGCCATGCATTTATGATGTTGCATTCTACCGCTTTATTCCCATTTACGGTGTACCAGATATTGTGGTCACCACTGAAGATAAATCCTTTTAGTTTTACTACTCATGCCACTGCAGGCTAATGCCCTTTGTTGTAGTCTTTCCACCAAATACGACCTACAACCTGTTCTTCCACTTTCAAGATCTCCCACTGCAAGTTTCCTTTTTCATTGACTCCATAACTTAACTTAACATGGACTTCCTCACGACCAGTTCCTCTGAGTATACTCACATGGTGCGCTCAGCGTAAGCTAAATAAATGTACATTAGTGGCTATGTTCTGTTCTTGTTCCTCCCTCACCCATACTGAAATTACTTTCGAGATATAGTTTAGCTCCTTTTAAAGCACAGACAAGCTTGGAGTTAAAGGAGAGATACACGCACTCACAAACGCCCTAAGACATCCACCCAACCACCAACCAACACATCAATTCACCCACCAAACCATCAACTCACCAACTAACCACCCCATCAACCAACGAACCCATCAATCAATCCATCAGCCAATCCACCAACCAACCAACCAACCCACTAACCAATCATTCCACTAACCAGTCACACCAGTAACCAACCATCCCACTACCCAATCAACCCATCCCCTATCAACCAACAAACCAACCAATCAACCCATCAACTCACTAACCAACCACCACACGACCCCAACCCATCCACCAACCAACTACCCCACTAACCAATCAACCAATGAATGATGACCAAAAATCAACCAACCCACAACCACCCCATCAACCACAATCACCAACCCACTAACCACACCATCGCCCACTCCAACCGACCGAACAATCACCCCCACCAAACACCACACCAACCAACCAACCAACTACCCACCCCACCCACCAACCACCCAATCACCTGCACCATCCTATCCCCGCGCCCATCCACATACACACCCATTCAATCCCACCCATAGCCACACCCACACGCACACCCCGAAATAATTCCACGTCCATAATAAATGGATAAGGCGGCGCTGCTTGACTGAATCCGCTTAATAACCCCGGTAGGTGGCGCCACGGTGCGCGTAATTACAGCCCAACTGAGGCTGTGACTTGATACCCCTACTAGGGGCCGCCCCAACCACCACCAGCCATTCAACTACAAACCAGGACACCACGGTGTCCCAAAATCAAAAGTACACGCCCATTATTCATCCCCGATATGCGCCGTGCCGCCAGCAGGAAGCCGGTTGATTTGATTCGCCGGCAGAGGTCCCCACAGCCGCCTTAGGGCCGGCTGGCCGGCATTCAGACGAGCACCCGTTATTTGCGCGCGCAACAGTAGGCGCGCCATCCATCCACGGTCGGCGCGAGCCAACATTTTAATTCCACACGGGCACAGCGGCTATTGTTCAGGCGCACCGGAAAATGCAATTTGGGTCTCAATAACCTCTCGTTAGGAACCAACTGCGCTCGAGGATGAGGATGAGGATGAGGATGATGATGATGATGATGATGAGGAGGAGGAGGAGGAGGAGGAGGATGAGGGGAGGAGGATGGAGGAGGAGGGGAGGAGGAGGAGGAGGAGGAGGAGGAGGTGCGGAGGAGGAGCGAGGAGGAGGCGGAGGAGGAGGAGAGGGGAGGAGGAGGAGGAGGAGGATGGAGGAGGGGAGGAGGAGGAGGAGGAGGAGGAGGATAGAGGATGAGGAGGAGGAGGAGGAGGAGGAGGAGGAGGAGGAGGAGGAGGAGGAGAGGGAGCTTCTAACTCGGGACAGGGTAGTTTTGGTGATGAGTGTGTATGTGTATGTGTGTGTGTGTATATATATATATATATATATACATGTAGGCGGAAGGAAGGCAACAAGAGCTAAAGTATGGGCGATATCATTTATTATTAAATCAATGTAACAGTAACAAGTAACAAGTGTAATAATCAATAACAGTGAATATATAGTAGAAGATATCATCAGGGATGAAAGTGATCTCCGGGAAAAAAAGCGGAAATGCTTATATTCTCCCATAGGTTTAGCATTGTCAGGGAATCGCGGAAAATTCCCGGAAGTCGGGTGTCATACATATTGGTATACGCTGATAGTGATGTGGCGTTTGAGGCATGTATTAGTATACACTGACCATGCTGCGAAGTTTGAAGCACGTATTAGTAGCATACGCTGATAGTGCTGCGGCATGTGAAGCATTTAGTAGTAGTATACGCTGATAGTGCTGCGGCGTCTGCACCACATATTAGTATAGATATATGCTGATGGTGCTGCAGTTTAAGTCAACGTATTACTATACACTTATAGCTACAGGAAAAATCCCGGAAATCCGAGAAATCGCGGAGATCTTTCATCCCTGTATCATAAGTTGACAATAGGTCACTGTATACGAGCTATATAAAAATACATGTTTTATATATATATAGGTATTCAATGTCCTGGCAACATATAAGGTTATATAAGATTATCAGGACGGGTACCGACTTGTGACAGTGCGCACGCATGGCGACTTTGTAGTGCTGCCCCACTAGAGGCTGCTGTGAGAGAATGTGTGTAAGTGGTGATGGGCCGAGGACATGTGAGGGGGTACCTACCGGAGACGGAATGTGGGGGGGGGGGGGGGTAGAGGTTGGATTGGGTTTGTGGATGTGTTGTTTTGCTATCCTTGAAGAGGAAGCACACACTGCCGACATCTGCTGCCAGCTTACCTGCGCGTGTCGTTCTTTGTGCTGCTGCCGGCGGCTGTTTGTAGCACAGCCCGGGGCCGGGTGTATCGGTCGTGAGAGGAAGGGGCCGCGCTGCTTTGTGGCAGGCATGTAGTTAGTTAACAACAAGGGAAGCAACTCCCCGTGCCCCGAAGAAGCCCGTCACATTAGTCGGCGCATGCGTCAAACTACAGGCAGGGTGGTGTGTGTGGGGGTGGGGGGGGGGGGTGCGCCAAGCCCAGCAGAAATATCACCAGATCTACCAGTCCTCTACAAAGATGCATGAATGAACTCCGCTAACAACTTAACCATGCTTAGTTCGAAAATTCAATCCAAATACAACGCCCTGGTGCTGAAAAAAAACCCACACAAGTCTAGAAAAAGCCCACAACTTTGTTCTATGAAAGTAATAACATTTACAAGGAAGCGAAACAACATAACTTTGATAACGTGATAATGTGGGCCACAGGGTGGCATATGACAGTTGGCACTGATCAATATGGTAAAACTGGCCAATAGGCGTGGTCCCACGCCCACAGCAGCCTGCACGGCACCACAAGCCGCACACTTCTATGCACTGGTTTGTATCTTGTTATCGCCGTTTGTTGGTGAGTAGGGGCGGCCCGCTGATGACTGGTCTAATGGGACGACACCATGTAATCAGGTACTGTCATGTGAGTGCTTAGGTGTATTTGTTCTATTTAGGTCGGCGCGGGTGTGTCGGTGTGGATGCGCCTGTGTGTGGGTGTGGGTGTGGCTGTTTAGATATGTTGGTAGTGTTTTACTGCATGTATGTGTATAGATCTATTTGTATGTGTGTGTGTGTGTGTACTGGTTGTGCTTAGGTGCATGTCTGCGTGTGTGTATATATGTGGGCATGCCTGTGTGTATATATGTGTACATGCCTGTGCCCATGTATGTGTGCGCGCGTGCCTGTGTGTATATGTGTGTGCGTGCCTGGGTGTGTATATATGTGTGTGCACGACTGTGTGCGTATATATGTGCACATGCCTGTGCCCATGTATGTGTGTACATGTGCCTGTCTGTGTGTATGTGTGCGCGTGCCTATGTGTGTATATGTGTGTGCATTCCTGTGTGTGGACGTGTGTATGGGGAGGTGATTGGCTGTTGGTTGTTGGGTACCGACTTGTGACAGTGTAAACTCATGGCGACTTTATAGTGCTGCCCCACTGGGAGACCAGGCCACCAGCACCATTATCCCATCCCACTCAGTCACATTCTCCCCATACCGGATTGGGGGAACGGAAAGAAACCGGACACAGTCTGGTGAAATACGTCAATGTCTGGTTTCTATACGGTCAGCATCCGGCATTTCCGTTCTGTGTCTGGTGGCAAGTTTTGAACATGCACAAAACTTGGATGCCGCCGGACTGACGTCTAGGGTTGTTGTCCAGTTTAAGTTTGCTTAGTCCATTTGGTCTGGTTCATGCCCGGTAACGTCTCCGGTTAGCTTCCTGAATAGTCCATTGATGGGAACCTTACCGGACATAACGGAGTTAAACCGGAGACCTATCGGTCCATCCATTTGACATTCGGTTTTCGCCCGTCGGTTCACCATTGCTTGTCCGGTACAGCGTTCGTTACATACATTGCTATCCGGTGTCGTCCGCTTATCATCTGTTGGCTATTCGTTCATGTACGTTCCATGTCCGTTTAAG
Organism: Branchipolynoe longqiensis; assembly: GCA_030323885.1. Classification (NCBI taxonomy): domain Eukaryota; kingdom Metazoa; phylum Annelida; class Polychaeta; order Phyllodocida; family Polynoidae; genus Branchipolynoe; species Branchipolynoe longqiensis. The sequence goes on along the minus strand of CM059187.1, from coordinate 31,213,504 downwards.
CTTTGTTTCATCCGGCGGCCATTGACCCGATAGCGCAACATTTCGACACATTTCGATACATTTTGATACTTATCACGCCCAAACACCACCAGACTAGAAAATTCTTTGTCCGGTTATGTCCGTTGCTCAATCCGGTAAGGTGTGACTGGCGCTTACAGTTGCATGGTCCGATGAAATATAATTTTGTCAAAATTAAAACAACTACTTACATTTGATCCTATATATCCAACTTAGATACTGGTGTAATAGCTAATGATTTGGGACAGTGTATACAGAATAACCAGTGAATTTATAAACTCACCCCTTTAGACACTCACTTTGAAACACCCATTATGCAGGGAGACCATTAACCAACTAGGCCAATCTCATGACCTCATTAGACTCCCCCCAACCAAGTAGGCCTGCTGTGCAGGGCCATAGAGGGGAAGGGGAAATGAGGTGGATGTGTCTGTGTGTGTTTATGTGTCTGTGTTTCCTGGCCTGACTTTAGAGACACAGAGACAGACATACACACAAACATACACACACAGACAGATATGCACACAGACATACACACACATACACAGACTGACATACACACACATACCTACACACATAGATAGATACACACAAACAGACATGCAACAGCACACAGTCACAGAAATACACAGACATGCACACACCCAAAATACACAGACACACAGACGCACAGACACACATACACCCGACCTGACTTTGCAGAGAGAGACACACACACACACATAGACAGCCGCACACAGACAGAGGCAGACACACACATACATACATGCCCACACATACATACACACACATACATACACAGACAGACATACACATACAGACACACACAGACAGACACACACATACATACACAGACATACACACAGACATACACACACAGACATATACACAGGCACACAGACACACATAGATAGACACACACAGACAGACATGCACATACACCACACACAGACACAGAAATACACAGACATGCACACAACTGACATCCACAGACACACATACATCCGACCTGACTTTGCAGAGAGAGACACACACACACAGACAGAGACACATAGACAGACAGACACATACATAGGCAGACACACATACATACACACACAGATACCCACACAGACAGACATACACAGACACACATACATACACACACAGACACACACACAGACATACACACACAGACATACACACACATATATATACACACAGACACACACAGACAGACACACATAGATAGACACACACATACATACATGCATAGACAGCACACACAGACACAGAAACACACAGACATGCACACACCTGACATACACAGACACACATACACCCAACCTGACTTTGCAGAGAGAGAGAGAGACACACACAGCCAGAGACACATAGACAGACGCACACAGAGGCAGACACACACACATACATACACATACATACACATACCTACACATAGATACACACACATACAGACATACACAGACACATACATACATACACACAGAAACAGACAGACATAGACAGACACACACAGACACATACACTCCCACACATACACAGAAACACACAGATAGACACACACAGACATACACACACACAGATACATACATAGACAGACAAACACAAGCAGACAACACACACACATTATATTTTGTTAAAAACCCTAGTGCCATGGGCCTATGGCACTAATCCGTTCCCAGAATGTGCCCCACCCAACCAGAAATACCTACCTACAGTCCTGTCAGGTTCCAGGTCATCTCACATCACGTGGTCACTGCGAGATGACCATCTGGGTCATAGCCACAGGACTTTTGACAAGCTTGTCGAAATTATTTTTGGTTCTTTCAGCTCAGATTACTTCAAAACTAATCATCTTTAATCAAAATCACTCCGGACTAATGATTAGTAGCTTGTAACGATCAATTTGATATAGTTATCTCAAAAATAAGACAAAAATTCAAAGGCCATCGGACCATGCAACTTTAAGTAATTGGTTTGACTTGACTATGGTTCGACCGGTGGGTTCGAATTGTGTGGGTGTGGATATGTGTGTGGGTGTGGAAGGAGCGCGGGTAATATTGCTGTAGGTGGCGCGGCAGATAAGAGTGACAGTGGAGTGCTCCACAGTAAGAGGAAGCCGCTTAAGCCCAAGTCACGCCTACCCGGACAAGCCCCAGATTTTTAGCCGGACCCTGGATAAAATCGCTATTTTGGTCGTTTTTGGGCTCGCTGTCACACCTACCCGGACGAGCCACGGTCTAGCACGGACCAGAGGCTGGATCGCCCCGGACTGAGCCGGACCACCCCTGGACTACCCGGTGTATCCACGGAGTAGTCACAGATCAGTCCCGAACTTGCTCCTGCTATATATGTATTATATATATATATATATATAATATATATATATATATATATATATATTATATATATACAAAAACGGCGCTCATCCTGGGCTGATCCGTGGTAAACCAGGCTATCCGTGGCGATCTGTGGTAAACCAGGCTATCCGTGGCGATCCGTGGTTAATCCGTGGTCATCCGGCTTGTCCGGGTCTTATCCGGGCAGTCCTGGAGTGGTCCATATCTATCTCGGGGCTAGTCCGGGGTTGGTCCGGGTTAAACCGTGGCTAAAACGTGGCTCATCCGGTTAAAAAAAACACCTGGACTGCCCCGGACTGTACACGGACTACTCCCAGTTGACCCCCGGATTAACCGGACCACCCCTGCATTACACCCGGATGATGCCGGATCGAGCCCGGATTGCAATATTCCCCGGATCACCCCGGATGTCTTAAACATTAAAAAACATCCGGGCCTGACCCCGGATGAGACCGGACCAACCAAGGATCACCAAGGATCACCAAGGACCAGTCACGGATGAGCCACGGATCACGCCGGATCGCCACGGACCACGCCGGATCACGTCCGGGGCTCGTCCGGCCCCTGATCCGGGTAGGTGTGACCTAGGCTTTACTGCATGAATTGTTTGTTTGTTGTTGTTTTATGTCCTAGCATGTATGCAGGTATTGAAGGTATTGCAACACCTCAGGGAATTTGACGCCCCTGCCCTCTAGAGTTGTAAACCACTGCCTTGTGGTACAGGTTCTTGACAGAACCGAACCCTAAACAGAAAACCATGTCACTGTGGCAGCATTAAGGGCGGTTGATGTATGGAACTCCCAACATCTCCCAAACAGCCACTGCAGGGACAAATAGTTTTGCGCCAGTCTTGACATGTTCTTGCCGGTGTGAAACCTCAATTTGTTCCCCGAGAGAGTGCCGTGGCTAACTTGCAAAAGCCAGCAGCACTTCAACACTTTTGCAGGCAGCTTTTATGAAATGTACATCACTCTCACAGAGAGCTAAATGGAGACGGCAGTCAAGTAATGAAAGCAGTCTTTGTCGCATCGCGACCGACAGCATGATGATGATGATGATGTCCTAGCAACATCTAAGGTCATGTCAGGACGGTTACTGCATAAATCATGCCCAGATAAACACACACACATCATTTCTTGTGGCCCTGTCACATTACGACGCTTCTCCCCGGCGCACCACCACCGCGCAAAATCACTTGTAATCATCGGCATCAACGCAATGTATTGGTAGCCTGCAGCCGACGTTGTGGTAATGTATATCAACGCGTGAGAAAAAAAACAAAAAAAGTTTGGCACAACGTGTGGTTACGAGCCTCCCGCGCGCGCGGTGTGTGCGTCATGTTTGCATAGCGTTATTCCAGCACTCCGCTAGCGACCAACCGATGTGAGAGCGCGTGATCGATGCGTGACCAACGGCACTCCAGCTCGTTTCGACATGGCGCCAGCGTGCTATCAGCGCGCGCGATGTTGGCCTAACGCTTGGGTAATGCTTCCCGACAGTGGCACGTTAGCGACGCGCTGACAGAACACTCTCTGTCGTTGGAAAAAATAGTCAACATAGGACAACGTCACACAACATTCCTCCAACGTGCGCCTAATGTATCTTGACATGCCCCTAACGTTGCCATAACGTGGGCACCCGCACATCGTCGCATGTCGAAAGTTTTGCGCAAGCACAAAACTTTTGACGCGCGCCTCCGACCATCGCCGTCCATCAACGAATACCAATGCGCGCCTAATGCGCGACTAACCCATGCCTAACGCGCGCCTAACGCTTTCTGACGTATCCCGACATTGCGCCAAAAAATCAGATACGTCGAGGCGCGTTGGCGAGAAGCATCGTAATGTGACAGCACCATTACCAGCGGGCCAACGAGTAGCGCGCAATATATGCGCGTGTGGGTGGTTGGGCACACAGTAGGAATGCGCTCACTTCACAGGCAAGGAGTCAGATAGACAGGTAAGTGTCGGTATCGAATTTCAATCAGGGAGCCCCGGAATGGCAGAAGTGTGCGTTCGAAGAACCGCCCTAGTCACGACCTTCCCATTGTTGGCAACAACCCCCACTCTCCCCCACCACTCTCCCCCACCCCTCACCCCCACCCCACTTATTAGGAGACGAGAACGTAGGCATATTCATGTCTACGCACATAATTGTATAGTGCTGCGCCAATGGGAGACCAGGCATGTGTGTGTGTTTTAGAACCGGCTGCAACAGGCAGTCCATTCGCAGGTGGCGCCGCCATGGCAGAAGAGGGAACTAGGTCCCTTCAGAGTGGCCCAATTGTGGGGAGAGGTGTGTGTGTGTGAATTGCAACATTTATATTCCCATAATGCATTATAGAGCACACACATACTATATGTATAAATATGTGTATAATAGAGTGCACACACGCGCACACATTATCTATATATATATATATATATATGTATATATATATATATATATATATATATATAGATTAGTTAGACAAATCTTACCTGGGTATAGATGATGGATAACTGTTGTTTTCCCCGAGGTATAAGCCTCGGATAGACGTGGGTGAGGGAGAAGGAAGCACATACGGGTCCAGCAATCTTTACCTACTTATTCAGGATAAAATATGATCTATAATAATTTGTTTGTTTGTTTGTTGTTGTTTTACGTCCTAGCAACATCTAAGGTCATATCAGGACGGTCTATAATAATAATAATAATGGAACTGTAATGTTTTCTTGGTACAAGCAAACGTAATAGACGTGGTAAGGTGTGGTGGGTGGGCCCTCACCCACGTCTATCCGAGGCTTATACCTCGGGAAAACAACAGTTATCCATCATCTATACCCAGGTAAGATTCGTCTAACTAATCTATTTTACCTCGGTATAAAGCCTCAGGCTAGCCTCAGGCTAGCCGCAGGCTAGCCGCAGGCTAGGGAGAACTTTACGTAATATCATTTTTATCCTGTGTATTGTATTCTTTATTACATTTGCTACCTCTTTAAACATTTAAAAAAACAAAACATTTCATGTTATGTTTAGACGGTATTAATGAGATTGAAATATTTCATTTCTCACCTATGTACTTTAGTCTTTGAGTAATCGTCTGGCGATTCCGCTTGACTTTTCTAGTCGTTTGTTGTAATGTTTTGCAAATGATCTAGCGGTCTTCCAGCCTGCATGTGCTAGGATTCGTTTTACGGAAATCCCTAGCAATCGCGCTTTTGAGACCATGGCGCCTCGTGTTGAATGAGACTCATATCGTTCCATATTGACTCCTGCCAATTTTAATACTGTAATTGTCCATCGTGCGAGAGTATCTCACGAAATGCCCTTGTGTGGCTTAATAAAGCTCACCAAAAGCTGTCTTGAATTTCTTAATTCACTGGTCTTGGATATATACGCCCGTATGGCTGAAACTACGCACAGTTTTGGATCCTCTGTGAAACGTGTTACGTTCACTGTAGACAGAGGGTCTCCTGTGTGGTTAGATTTCAATAACTGTGTTAAATCAAACGTAGCTTCTTTTCTATCTATCTCCAGGCCATCTAGTGATAAAGCGACTATAGTCTGTCCTCTTTGGCCTGTCACTAATAAAAGTAGCATGGCTACTTTAAAACCTAACTTTTTAACATCTAAATGTCTGTTATGCGGCCATTGTTTGAAAAGTTTAAATACGACCGAAACATCCCAAAACAGGTCTAATGGATAAGTGGCCGCGTCATCACTCTCCCGGTCAGACGGTATGTCTGCCCCGGGCTGCGGGGACGGCGGTGCCGTCAACCCGGGTGACGAGTCGTAGCCCATGGGCGCGTGCCCCTCCGCAGGTGCCGGCGGGGGCTTGTTTCACTTCGTAGCCATCGGTAGTCTGTAAACAACAATAAATTGTTACTATAAACCAGAATCAACTCAACGTGAACACAGGATACAGTGACGCCAGGTTTAACCCGGGTTGAGGATGTAAGTGGTATTGAGTAACGTATTTACACCGTTCTCAGTACAGACCTGGTAAGCTAAGTGTATTGTCGTAGGTGTCTGGTATCGAAACCAACCATACGAGGGGTAGGCCTTTCAGACCTCCCACACTCTCTGTTTCATACACTTCTCACTCCCGCGGCTTCTGCGCCAGCAAGTTGGAGAAAATGCTACGAAACTCGGAGGTACGTCTCAAAAAAGGTTGGGGAGTCTATAAAAGAAACCCAGGATCATCCCCAACAAGACCCTCTATTAGGGTCCGAGGGAATCTCCACAGGAGATGTGACTAATGCCAACATCTCTACCCGTGTGTAAACAGGTGTTGATAGAAACAAAGGTTTTGGTTTGTAACACAAAGCAATGCATTGTTCTATCTGTGTTTATAAAAACACCAATCTTGTCCTAAACGGACCTCAGAAAGTTTTGAACTTTGATAATTAGATGCTATAATGCATCATGAACAAGCTAAACCAAAGTTTTGATTAATACTTACAGTTATTTAGCTTGTTGTAGACAAATTTTGCCGGAGCAACTCAACAAACGTCCTTCCGTCGTGAGTTGTTTATGCTAATTGCTGGACCGGATGTGCTTCCCTCTCCCTAGCCTGAGGCTAGCCTGAGGCTGTATACCGAGGTAAAATATATATATATATATACATGAGAGAGAGCGAGAGTAAGCGATGGACACATGTTGGTGCGTAGATAAGTGTGTAGAATCGCATGCGCATGTAGCATTAGTTGCCTCGCGCTCCCTCGCCATCTGGGGACTAGTGATGTACAAGACTGATCACATAAAGGCACGCCTGTGGATACAACCATGTCCCGGATCGGTCCGTATCAGGCCCGGCTGGGTAAGCTGTTATCCCCTTAACGCTGCGGTGGTCATAACCCCACTAGGTACCGACCACACGAGACAGGTACAGCACAGCTCATCCAGCTCACCCAGGCAGGCCGAGCAGCGCTCAGTGTTAAACTAGCATAGTTTCTGTTTTAGTTTCTCTCATTTTGTAAAATATTCCGATTTAGGGTATCGGGGGGAACGCAAATGTTCTAATACTGATCAGATGTACGTGACCAAGCGCATGTATGTGTATGTAAGTGCTGGTGGTGCCTGAGTGGGATGTAAATAGACATAGTGGTGCTGGCAGGGCTGGGTATGAGGGCACTCAGGAATGCTGGATCACTATTGGCAGGGCCAAGAATGCTTGTTTCCCATTGGGGGAAAGGGTTGGGGTGACACTCTACAATGAACCCATGTAACCATATAAATAATAAACCAGAGGGCTGGACTCTCTCTCCTTCTTTACACTTTATACTCTTCCTTTATTTGTCTGTATTGATTTCACTTTAGCCTGCCTACTCAACCACAGATTCGAGCTTTAGCCATTTTACAATTTGTTGAGATAAATATATTAGGTTGATCGGTATAATCTACGTCATCTTTGTTTTAAGTAATTAAAAAAATAAAAAGGCTTAAAAAGGTTGGTTGGTTGTTGAAGTTTTATGTCCTGGCAACATCTAAGGTCATATCAGGATGCGTGGCAGTGTGCACTCATGGTGACTTTATAGGCCTGCTCCACGAGGAAATCAGGCCATGGGCATCGTGACCCAATGTCCCACTCAGTCACATTATCCTGACACTGAGCTAACCAGTCCTTGCCCTATCCGATTAATGCTGAGCGCCAGGCTGGGATGCAACAAGTATCAATTTTGTAAGTCATTTGTTTGAATCGACCGGGAATCGAACTTGCGACCTTCCGCACAGGAAGCCTGCACTCTAGCGATTCAGGCACCGCGTGCGGTGGCTAGCCTAGGAGATTTAGCATATCCCGTCTGTGCAGCAACAAATGCTTACTAGCTGCACCAGAATCAACGTTGCGCATGCAGAATCAAATCTAGATCAGTGTTTTGGTTTCGAAAATGGCATGCTATCATCGGACTATGCAGCTTTAAATAACCAAAATGGAGCTGATAACGCATTCTTTCTGATAATACCTCCTCCCAAAACCCTGCCAATGCCCGATAACACTGATATGGGCCGGCGTCATTCCCTCCTCGCATTTCTTTGTGTGTTTTGTATTTTGAATTTGGCTATGTCCGACTTCAACTGCTGAAAATGAGTCAGGCTTCGAAGTTCCGAAGCCACATCATCTTTGATAGTTACATCTTCTGCTGCTGTTGTGTCTTTCCCCTCTCGTTTCCCAAGTCGCCTGCTTCAGAACTAACTGCCCTGACTGAATGTCCTGACTGCCCTGCTCTAGACAGCATGACGCCTGTTTAGTTGTAGGGCGTGCGACATAGTGGCTATCAGTGTTCACCTCTGCCACTTTTAATATCCTAATGGGCCACCTTGCCACCGTCTGTGCGGATATAGGCCCATGTAGGTCACTATAACTAATTAATAACCACTGAGATTCAATTTCTCTAGTGCTTTCAAAGTTGAATAGTCCGATAGTTTTGAGGTTGGGTCATTTTCTGAGATAAATATATTAGGTTGATCATTATAATCTACCATAAGATTTATTTTAAATGACTAACTTTTGAGATATTTGAAGTACAAACATACCAAATCAATTTTGGCAAGCATGCCAAAACTGTGACACCATAGGCTTCTGCAGTAACAGATTCTACTAAATTGGCTCTGTATTCCATTCTATTTGGTGACAAATGTTTAATAAGTGCAACAGTATCTAAGTTAAATATGTAGAATCAAATCTAGAACACAATATTAGTTTTGAAAATTGGATGTTTTCAGCTTGAATATAATCTCCTGAAGTAGAAAACATATAATTTCTGACACTGGCTGGCTTTCCATGTAGAAATGCTGCAGGGGAGCACCAGGGGTGGCACCACCAGTCATGGACATAGGGAGGAGGCGTATTCGGTGTAATACAATATATAACAAAATAATTCCCTTCCGCGCGTTTGTACTCGCATAATCTGTTATACATCACATGTGTATATATGGTTGATTAGTGGTTGCTTAATGCGGTGTCGGCAAAAAAGGCAATATCCACAGCGATATATATAGCTATGAATATGTGAGAATACACCCCCATTATATACAGGTATATGCCCATAATTAATAAATATATATATATATATATGACTATACATGCCGGAAATATACACATAGTTTTTATATTCATAGTATACACCCTTAGCATGTATACATACTAGCATGGATACATACATACATACATACATACATACATACATACATACATACATACATACATACATACATACATACATACATGCAGTGAACATTACTTCAGATAATGTCATCACTGCAAGACTGAGCTGTATTCTTTACGTCTGCCATGTACATACGGCCAGACAGCTAATAGACCAGCATACTACACATACAGCTTCAGCTCCCCTGGCTAAAAGTAGTCTATGACACCAGCACAAGTTAATATATAAATACACACATGGAAATCGCTCCGCAAATTGCCTCTCAGTGCCATTGCATCCATAAGCAAGACTCCCATGCTGATGGAGATTGAGGCTGAATGGATTACACATCTACATATGCCTTCGAGTGCTGGGCCCCGTCATAGAGTGGAACCGTCGGTTGTTTTTTTTCTAACCCGATCTAAAACAACAATGAAAACAAAAACAACAAAAAACACACACAAAAGCACATCAGTCGGAGCAATCAATCTAGTAGTGAACATATTTCCATGAATGCAAAGTCTGAACCAGTAAACAAAGAAAAAGGAAAGGGGAAAAAGGGGAGGGGCACCTAGCAATTGATTTGTTTTAATTGTAAAAAAAAAAAAGTTAATAATTTGCAATGCAATGTTGGGTAAGATCAATCAACACACTTCTTCTTGCTAATTTTCTTTAAGCCAATTGCAAAAGAAACTTCTTTTTGTTCATACTTTTATTTCCTTTGAAGCTTACAGCAACATACACCTCAAACAAATACACGGCTGAATGCCATGTACTCTCATCCAGAACAAACACATCCCCATATAGACACTGTGTCTTCGTTCTTTTTTCTAACCCGATCTAAAACAACAATGAAAACAAAAACAACAAAAAACACACACAAAAGCACATCAGTCGGAGCAATCAATCTTATAGTAGTGAACATATTTCCATGATTGCAAAGTCTGAACCAGTAAACAAACAAAAAGGAAAGGGAAAAAAGGGGAGGGGCACCTAGCAATTGATTTGTTTTAATTGTAAACAAAAAGAAGTTAATAATTTGCAATGCACTGTTGGGTAAGATCAATCAACACACTTCTTCTTGCTAATTTTCTTTAAGCCAATTGCAAAAGAAACTTCTTTTTGTTCCTACTTTTATTTCCTTTGAAGCTTACAGCAACATACACCTCAAACAAATACACGGCTGAATGCCATGCACTCTCATCCAGAACAAACACATCCCCATATAGACACTGTGTCTTCGTTCTATTCACTCTCTACCGACCAATACACTAAGTAGCACATCGATATGGGAGTATGCAGCAGGCTACCTGAGGTGTAGGCTTTGAATTGTGTAAGTAGCCTTGCAGCAGAGTAATGAGTAAGTAGTAAGTAGTAAATAGCTAGGTTCCTTTTGAAGGGTGTATGTATATTGCGGGGGGCTGTGCTAACAACTTGAGCAGGGAACACTTAAGGCACTGTATGGGTGTTCTTTTCACACAGTTAGCACATTAGAGCAATCAATACAGGACCTGTACACATCGACGTCTTATGGATCCGCTTACAGTCGGTGTCACGTGTCTTTGTGTGTGCGTGCGTGTGTGTGCTTGACGTATGGTCATAATATAAGATGACATGTGAAAGTGTGGTATTAAGGTAAGGCCACAATGTGAGATGAAATGAGATGACATGACGGGGGCACATTTGTGTGTGCATGTGTGTGTCTGTCTGTCTTTGCATGTGTGCATATGTATGTGCGTGTGTATGACTGATGTGAGATGACTATACCGGATTACACATGTCTACGTGTGTGATTGAGAGGAGGCCATATTCTGAGATGACATGTCAGGATTACGCGTGTGTATGTGTGCGATTGAGAGGAGGCCATATTCTCAGATGACTATACCGGATTACAGATCTCTATGTGTGTGATTGAGAGGAGGCCATATTCTGAGATAACATGACAGAATTACACATGTCTATGTGTGTGATTGAGAGGATGCCATATTCTGAGATAACATGACAGAATTACACATGTCTATGTGTGTGATTGAGAGGATGCCATATTCTGAGATAACATGACAGAATTACACATGTCTATGTGTGTGATTGAGAGGATGCCATATTCTGAGATAACATGACAGAATTACACATGTCTATGTGTGTGATTGAGAGGATGCCATATTCTGAGATAACATGACAGAATTACACATGTCTATGTGTGTGATTGAGAGGATGCCATATTCTGAGATAACATGACAGAATTACACATGTCTATGTGTGTGATTGAGAGGAGGCTATATTCTGAAATGACATGACAGGATAACATGTGTGTGTCTACTTGTGTGTGTATGTGTATGTTGAGGAGGTTGTAACTGTGAGTTGCTGATGACAATAAACATACAAATATTGTAAATAACTGTATTGTCACATGGCTGGAAGACCAGTGCCACGGCGCTGACAATGAATTATTCAATGAATAAACTATATTTACAACAACGACAAAACACATGCCGACATGCTGCAATCCTAAATATCTGCTACACCCACACCATCAGCCGACCTAACCAACCCCAACAGCCATAGTGCAGTTTTATTTAAGACTCATTCGTCTTAGACGAGCCTGTCCTGTCAATGAATAGAGAGAATTTGCTGGGGGAGTGAATGTTTCGCATCGATTCAGCTCATGAGGCGCATCACGCGTCTGTATTTTAAATAAACCTCACATCTTCAAAAGGCGGATGCGTGATGAGTGATCGCCGCCAGCACACGAGTCTATGCCATCAAAGACTGCGCAACATGAAGTAAATCTGCCTTTCAGCTAATTCTATGTTTGTGACGTCCGCGCATGTGCTTTGGGGTTGTGGGGAGGGGACGCTGTGGGTGCGTGCCAGAGGCTGCGCAGCTTAGAAGACATGCGCAGTGGTTCCTGCTTTGCACACTGCTCTGTAACTAACCCAGCCCCATCAGGTGGAGTGCGAATCATGCAAGGCTTTAACCAAGCCGACCCGGGCCCAGCTGGCCGAGCTTGTCTAACGCCGACTGACTGGTCTCAGTTCTGTTCACACTTGGTTGTCAGGACTAGCTAATGCTTTTATACTGCTTGGAATGGTTTGTGTGAAACTGTCATAACCTGGCCATAAAACAGTTCACCATGACCATTGACCATGACCATGACCGGACGCCGTGGCCAAATCAGTAGAACACAGGCTTCCCGTGGGAAAAGTGGAGAATTCGAATCCCAGCCGAGTCAAATCAATGATTTATAAAATTGATACTTGTAGCTACCTAGCCTGGAGCTCAGCATAATTGTCTATGATAGGCCAAGGAATGGTTAGCTCTATTAGGATAATGTGATTGAATGCGAACTCTGGTCATGGTGCAAGTGGTCTGGTCTCTCAGTGGGGCAGCACTATAAAGTCATCATGACTGTGCCCTATCACAAGTCGGTACCGATCCTGATATAACCTTGGATGTTGCCAGGACATAAAATTCCAACAACCATGACCATCGCTGAGCAATTCACATTCAAACTACATTACCTAAATTGTTCCACGAGATATTACATTATTATATTACACTGCCCATTACCCACCTCTCCCGTTTAAAGCCTAGCATTAGAGTTCTACCGATGGGATTACATCATGATACCTATAGAGTTAAAGTTGAGCATGTGTGATCTTCGCCGGAAGTGGACAGAGGAGACCTCAGATGACAGGAGGGAGGTTAGGGGACCAGTAGGGGGGGGGGGGCGGAGGTGATGTGGTAGTTAACATAATATGACCCTTCATTTTGCAAGGTCAACTTAGTAAGTTAATAAATAGGAGGTGGAGACTAAAGGGGCTGTCACATTAGGTTTTTTTGCGGGAGCGTATGGCGGCGTAGGCGCGTTACGTCATATACGTCGGCATACGCCGCATACGCTACTCATACGCTACTCATACGCTACTCATACGCCGCCAGGTGACGGCTTATGTGAAGCGTATGAGGCATACGCCGCCATACGCTTTCATAAATCCATCCGTCCAAATTCTTTTGTGCATGCTAAAAAAATCTCGACCTATGAGAGCGTATGGCCCATACCGTCAAAAAATGTCACAGCACGCTCCCATACGCTCCTCATACGCTCCTCGTAGGTTCCACATACGCTCAAAACCACCCGAAAGGTCACCAAATGTCATCATAGGCCGGCACGCGCAGGACCTATGTAGGTTTTCAATACGCTCCCGCCATACACCGTAATGTGACAGGGCCTTTACATAGTTACTGAGGTGTTCTCCTCCGGTCATATAATAAACAGTATAGATCTATATGTGAACTGAAAATTGACGCTATGTACATTTTCCTTTATCCCCCAAAATGAAAATATTCCAGTAGACCCGTCAAGAAAAGTCACAATTAAAACCGGCAAAGCAGCCATGCTGTGCAGACTTGCAGGGATGGGATAGGTGTGGTGGGTGGGGGAGTTGGGGGAGGTGGATGCTGGGGGGGGGGGAGCAGCATTATTACTCAGGGCTAAACGGTGGGATTAGGTCATTTGTGTGAAATAAATATCACTGTCGGTGGCGGTAGTAATTTATTGTGTGTTAGTGACGTCGGGGAGATGGTCTTTGGAAAGAGACGGCCTACCTGGTGGTGGGGGGGGGGCGGGGCGGGGCGGCATGGGACGGGGCGGGGGTGGGGAGCATTAAGCGGGGCGCCAACCTGCTAGTTCAACTGAAGCCTGGCCCGCGGGGGGGGGGGGGGGGGAGGAGGTGGATGCCGGGGGGGGGGGGTTACTTGCCTTTTGACCGAACCAGGCGACCTCGCTTCGAGCCCCCGGTAAAACTCAGCCACCAGGCGGCGCCACATGCAAACACATCGCCAGCCATTGGTGCTAAATGCAGTCAGTACCCGACCATCTGAAAATTACTATTAAATGAGACATGGACCAGACGGGATGACTGAATCAGTTGAGCGCTCGCCTCCCGTTTTGGTAGGTCGTCCGAATCGAACCCCCGTTTCAAACCTTGGCCAAGTCAAAGCAATGACTTAAAAATGTATACTTGTCACTACCTAGTCTGGCGTTCGGCACTAGTAGGATAGGGCAAGGAGCAGTGGAATGGTGAAGACCAATTGTTTATGATCGAAGTTCTCTCTGCTTAATCAACTAATGTACACCAAAAGAACACACAGAGCCAAATACAGAAAACGGCCCCAACATTAATGTTCCAGCAAAGTTCCCATCTCCCCAAGCATAATATTTGTGGGGATTTTTGGTGGTTAAAAAGAAGAAAAAAAATGCATGCACTGACGTAGCATGCTGTCGCGTGGGAAATCCAAATGACCCCTGACAGAAACTATCCTTATATGGGCATGCTAGATCTATACATGTGTCGGGAGGGGTGGGGGGGGGGGCGAGGAAGGGGGGGGCAGGATAGGGAGAGTGATTAAAGAAGGATGCAACTGTCCCACATTACTGTTATTAAATGCTAGCTCAAATAAATTAATGCTAAAATAAAATGACATATATAAATGGGGTAAGACCTAGATATTCCCCTAAATACAAGATCCATTGTGTTTGAATGAGGGGGTGAACGCGCCCCGTTAGTACAGTAGTGATCACATGCAGTGTTCACAGCTCAGTTTGGCGGAAATAATCAAGAGAATCTTTAGTTAAACGCCTCCCCTCTTTCTACCACCAATAAGGCCTACTTCTTTAATTAAGCTCGGGGAAGGCGCCATCCAATCAAACACGCGTACGGGGTCATGAGGTTAGATGCTGCCAATCAGGATGATGGGGCTGAGGAGGGGTGGAATGGTGTTATTTATCCCGGCACTCTAGGCAGTATTCTTCTTCTTCTTCTTCTTCATCATCATTTCTTTTACCTCTATATGGTCTTTTAAATAGTTGCTTTCTGTTTCATGTATTTTTAGTTTCGCGTTTTGAGATTTGTGCAAAGACGGGATCGTGAGGCTGCTGATAGGGCTCCTCCTGGTGCCACTAACAGTTCACCAATCAGGCTACCAGAGGACGCGTTAATGAAACTTTCAATTCAAATTCAATTACGTCAAATGAAATAGTGCATCCATGAGAATACGAAGAGGAAGGAGAAGAGGAAGAAGGACAATAGTAGGAAGAAGAAGAAGAGGAATGAGAAGAAGAACAGAAAGGAGAAGCGGAAGAACAGGAAGGAGAAGAAAAGAAGAGAGGAAGAAATGGAAGAGAATGACAAGAAGAAAAATAAGAAAAAGAAAGAAGAAGAAAACGGAAGAAGGGAAGAAAAAAGAATCTGAAGGGAGACAAATATATGACAATGCATTAGTTTCTTCGAAGATCATTTTCGAAAAAAAATTCACGTCAATTTGTTGACAAAAGGAGCAGCTGTAAGATTGTCCCTTTGACGTCTCCTTCCACGTCAGCTCACACCTCATCCATCACGTGTTTAGCACATCCTTGTCACCTCCAGGACTCGCCGTAAATAGCAGAATTATAAAGCTTTTCATTTTCCACCCGACAGTCGCTGTGAAAGCGGTGGCCCGGAAAACCTGGGATTGTCGACTGAGAGTGCAAAGGAACAGTGCAGCGCTATGTAATGGGGCTGTCACATTACGACGTTTCTCACCAACGCGCGCCGACGTGTTGCCTTTTTGGGTGAAACGTCGGCACGCGCCGGGAAGCGTTACGCGCGCGTTACTGGCGCGTTAACGGCGCGTCGGTACACGTTGAGTGATAGCAACGCGTGAATGGACACGTCGCCGCGCGTCGCCGCGCGTCGCCGCGCGTCGGGTCGCGCCAATTGTTTTGTGCTTGCACAAAACTTTCGGCGCGCGGCGACGCGCAGCGACGCGTTGGAGGGGGCGTTACGGACGCGCCACCAACGCGCTACTAGCACGCTGCAACCCGTCGAATTTTCTCCCAATACGCCGAAAAGTTGGACGTGTCTCAAGCCCTAGCAAATATCTTGCGCGTTGGCGGCGCGCCGGGGGGAAACGTCGTAGTGTGACAGCACCATAATGTGGGTCATGTTACTCCCCAAGATGCCCCCGGACAGGCCCGCAAACCCCAGCCGAAAACACATGAAGATCTACATTGTTCTTTTCTTTTGTCGTTGTTATTGGTGTTTTTGTGTGCGGTTCTATTGTTGTTGTTGGTGTTGTTTGTGTGCGCGTGCTTTGTTGTTGTTTTTGTGGATGCTGTTGCTTTTATGGGGGGATGCTGGTTTTGTTGTTGCTTTTTCTTGTGCATTAAAAACAATCTGAGCAAACAAATTCTCTTTTTCGGGGTGGTTGTAAAAGTTTTGTTAAAGGTTTTTTTTGTTTGTATTGTTTAAGCTTTAGTCAGATGACCAAAAAAAACACATACCTAGATTTGATTCTAGATAGTAAAACTTAGATACTATGGCACTTATTTAACATATGTTGAAAAATAAAACTTCGAAGGGAATATTAAGTCATTTCATTTTTTAAACTTGTTACTCCTGAAGCCTATGGTGTCCAGCATTTTGACCTACATTTCAAAATTAATTTGGCACATTTTCACTTCAAATATCACTGAAGTTAGTCGTTCATAATACAAGTTACTTCAAAGTAAAGTGGGGTAGATTATAATGATACCAAAAGATTCCGGGCAGAGTGAGTGAACGCCGCCAGACAAGTTACATCGTTTGAAGCAGGGGTCTACACAATCTGCCCGGTTGCAAAATAGATGATTCAACTCTTGCCGGATACTGGGTCGGTGCTACTTCTAACTGCTGACCAGAGCGTAAGGAGCCGTGTCAGTGTCAGACTAACAGCCACTGCCACATGTTATATCGATGAATGACTACTGTGCCTGGAGTCAATATCAAGCATATAACCCCCACGCCACGTGACCAGTCACTAACCCCTCCTCCTCCGACACACACACTTATAACACAGCCTCCCCAGTCACTACCCCTCCCCCCCCCCCCATCCTACAACCTCACCGGGCACCCTGTCCACTACCCAGGTATCACCAGCAACTCTATCCCCATTACCGCAGGCATGGCTTCAGATCATGTCCCAAGGTCGCCGCTAGGGGGTTTCATCCTGAGGTGGTAACCCATGTATTTCAGTTCTCTACCGCCGCCCTCCCCTCCGGTGAATATTCTGTTATCCTTGACAATATATTCGACAGCAGTAAAGCACTGATCCACCGGTCATAAGTGCTGGCAGTTATTTGCACAAATTATTTTTAAATAATGATACAAAGATTGAAAAGTGATGGGAAATCCTGCACAGTTGAATTATTTACAGGTTTTAACTGATGGATATGAGGGGGGCGGGGGAGGCTTGGAGAACCGCCTAGGGGTAATGTGAAGGTATGTTGGAAAGGATAGTAGTGTATTAGCAGTAACGTAGTGTAGTGGTCTGCACTGACCTCTCAGGCAAGGAGCCGCATAAACAGGTAGGCGTGGGTAGTGTGTTGATATCAGGGAGCCTAGGTGGTGTAATGGTTAGCACACTGGCCCAGAATGCAACGAGATGTGGGTTCGAGTCCCGCTCTAGGCACAATATTTCCCATTTTCATCACCCCCATGACACTGGTGCCATGACCAGGATCCTGTACAAGCTATGCGCTGTATAGTTGTTGAACCTACCCTGTGTATGTAAGTGTGTTGCATTGCCTGTATGTATGTAATTGTAAGCATTAAAGACTTACAATTCCAGGGGGACGAGTGTAGTGGTCTGCACTGACCTCTCAGGCAAGGAGCCGCATAGACAGGTAGGCGTGGGTAGTGTGTTGATATCAGGGAGCCTAGCTGGTGTAATGGTTAGCACACTGGCCCAGAATGCAAAGAGATGTGGGTTCGAGTCCCGCTCTAGGCACAATATTTCCCATTTTCATCACCCCCATGACAGTAGTGTTCTGTAGTAGGTAGATACCAGCAGTCAGTTGAATGCGGATGTGTGTGTGTGTGGGGCGGGGGAGGGTAGAGGCAGGGAGGAGGAGAGAATGCTACGGAAGACAAGTTGGGATGGACATATGAGTTGAGTACCCGCTTGCTATTTGGCAGGTTGAGCATTCAAACTCCGGCCGAGTGAAAACATTGACTTTAAAAAAATGTACAGTTGTCATTACCTACCCAGGTGCTTGGCAGTATTAGGTTCATGCTCAACATGTTGCCTGCTTAATTAAGGAATGAAACAAAACAAAATAAATGGAAAAACTGTTGGGTGTGAAAAGGCACTTCACACAAGACTCTCAACTCTAAAGTTAGTAGAAGAACTCGTGCGTAGTTCCAATATTGATTATTTGAAAAAGGTTTTCAAATACAGTTGAAAGTGCACTGAGAAAGAACGACATACATATATATATATATACATATACACACAAATCTAGTGACCAGTCTGACCAGTGGACATTCACATTGTAGCCGGCTACAGATGGAAAGCTAAAAGACCACATAGGATTCCTACTTACATCAGGTCCATTGATTGAGGTTGATACCGCTTATCATTTCGGAGACCTAATCTCAAACTGGACGCGGTGGCCGAAGCGGTAAAGTGCAGGCCTCTTGGCCGGAAGTTCGGGAGTTCAATTCAATTCCCTGGCGAGTAAAACCAATGACGTACAAAAATTGATACTTGTTATTTATGTTAAAGAAATGTGGCAACAACTCACAATCGCTCGGACTCTGCACCTTTAAGGTGCAAACTGCGAGCCGTGTGAGAGTGTAGCTCGCCTAGCACAGTGGTGAATTAGACGGCAGAGGGCGCTTGCGGTTTGTTCTCAATCACATTTCGCCCTGCACGCTTCTGCATGTACTCGGCCTGCATGTACTCTTTTACAGTCCGCTCCAATCGCACTCCACACACACACACACTGTGTTTGTTCCCACACCCTCTCCCCTCCTCCCTAGGTACACACGTCAGGCCCCCAAGTCACGTCGCACTTAGTGATGTCTCTCTTCAATCTCACATGCGCCGTCCTACACACTGACCTTACCACACTAACACACCTCGACACACACACCTCCACTCACACACACCTCCACATCTCCACACACACCGCCAATCTGCAATAACTCTCACTGCGCTTTTCAAATCAACTACTATCGTGTCTGAGCTTTGTTCTATTTTCGTCGATTTAAAAAGAAATTAAACAAAGAATATTTACATATTTACAATAACATATTAATCTAGCTAAAATGGCAACCGTAGTGCATACACGGTAGATATCTATCACAGGCTCGTCTGCCTTATCTTAGTATATGTTGTAGAAGGGCTTATACAAGTATAAATAACCCAAGTTGACTAGACTATCGTCATTACTCTGTTATTCCCGAATATGACTGGTGGCGCCACCATCGCTTGTCCACTACACGAGCCGATCTGACTGCCTGTGTCTGCCTCAACGAAATATATATATATATATACATAAATATGTATATATATATATATATATATATATATATGTATATATGAGTGTAGTGGTCTGCACTGACCTCTCAGGCAAGGAGCCGCATAGACAGGTAGGCGTGGGTAGTGTGTTGATATCAGGGAGCCTAGGTGGTGTAATGGTTAGCACACTGGCCCGGAATGCAAAGATATGTGGGTTCGAGTCCCACTCTAGGCACAATATTTCCCATTTTCATCACCCCCATGACATGTGTATGTATGTGCGTGTATGTGTATATGTGTATATAGGTATATGTATATATATGTATATATGTGTGTGTGCATAGATGTATATGCAAATCCTATTTTCGAATTGATAAGAACTGGATTGCGGTTAAAAGTCAGATCGGTACAGTATGCGCAGCTTATATCGATCGAAGAGCAGCTCACATCAAAGTGGGAGTAATATGATTGACAACAATCATCTGACGTGGCTATACTTAGGAGACGGCAAGAAGCACAAATTGACAGGTCCTAATAACAGGAAGCGCGCAGGCATCCCCTCTGTCTACACGTAGCACACACCCACTATCCAGACCGCCTTCAATTATCGATAAACTCCTGGCGTTTTGAGTGTCTTTGTTGTTTTTAATCATCCATAGTCTTGACCGAATGTACAATATATAGAACACTTGTTTTATATCTGACAATATATAAAATCTTGTAGAAATAAATAGAGATTAAATAGGGTTTCTCTTAAGAAAAGGAAAATTGTCAGGGCACACTAGATTTTTGTTTGTTTAAATTAGTGTTGCTGTAACTTGCAAAAGCCAGCAGCACTTCAACACTTTTGCAGGCAGCTTTCATGAAATGTACAACCACAGAGTGGCAGTCAAGTAATGAAAGCAGTCTTTGTTGCATCGCGACCGATAGCATGATGATGATGATGATGCTGTTACTAGTATACTTTATTTATTGGGCCTTGAGATCCTAGCAAAATATCAGGTCATTGTCAAGATGGGTACCGACTTGTGAGAGTGAACACCAATGTTAGCTTTACAGTGCTGCTCCCTGGGATACCATATCCCCAATACCATAACCTGACACTAAGCCATCCAGACTTTGCCATAACTTAGCAATGCTAAATGCCAGGAGCCAAGTCGCAATTTGGCAAGTCATTGGTTTGACCTGGCCCGGAATTTATCCCTCGATCTCCAAATCGGCTATCCGGGTCGGTCTCTCCCCGGGCAGCAGGGGACTGTTCACCGGGGGAGGACGGCATCCTCCGCCCGAATAATGTCCGACACAAAGTCAATACCCATTAACTTCATACAGCAACCAACGATGGCTAAGGCGCCCGACCACCTGGCACCCCGGGGCGCCGCTATTGAAACGTGGTAAATGAACAGTGTCGGGTATGCAGAGGATGCACGGCCGGCGCAGGAAGGGAGGGGAGGGGAGGGACATGAGGGAGGGAAGGAGAAGGGGGGAGAGGGAGGGAAGGGGAGAGAGGGGAGGGGAGGAGAGGAGAGGGAGAGGAGAGGAGAGGGGAGGGGAGGGGAGAGGAGAGGAGAGGGGAGGGATGGGAGGATAGGGAGGGGAGGGGAGGGGATGGGAAGGGGAGGAGGGGAGGGGGGGGGAGGAGGGGGAGAGGAGAGGAGAGGAGGGGAGGGGAGAGGAGAGGAGAGGAGAGGAGAGGAGAGGAGAGGAGAGGAGAGGAGAGGAGAGGAGAGGAGAGGAGAGGAGAGGAGAGGAGAGGAGAGGAGAGGAGAGGACAGGAGAGGAGAGGGGAGGAGAGGAGAGATTGTATGCCGTTACCCTGCACCCGTTGGGACCAGTTTTACTAACAAAAAAAAGCCATGGACTAGCTTTACGCACCTACAACAAAACGCAACATTGTAATGGCATTTTTTTTCCAAGCCTAAAAATTTGACGATATACGCAGATAAGAGCCACTGCAAAAAAAATGCAATTCATCAAATGATTATTTTCAGCGCTTCCTCGACCAGTACCAAAATGACATGTGCAAGGGAGAGTGCTCTGCTTAAGGACCTGTTTAAGTGAGCGCCACGGGCCGGGTGACTGTTAGTAACCGGCGCCCGTCGGAATGGATCGTAGGGACTATTGACAGACGCACATTACCGTCGGCCGGACCAATCCATTGTCGGGGTGCCACAGTTAACTAAAGCCGAGGCACATTTGTTTTGTGCTGCAGCTCTGTCACTGCGTGGACTCTAGCACAAAGCGCCGTATTGGCTGGGGATTCCAGCAGTGTGTGCACAGTGGGAGCCACCCACAGCCGCTCCCACTGTCAGCATCTGGGTGCCGGTAGGGGGAGCGCCGGGGGAGGGGGGAGGTTTGGTGCACAAATGGTAGGAGTTGACACAAATGTACTACTCACTGATTAGAAGGCAACAGTCCCTGCGCCGCCGCTCGACCAGCCAACTGAATGCTTATGATACCCCCGACCCTCCCAACAGGCCTGTTCCATTAGGCCGTAACTCCATCTATACTTTCAACACTCCCAGGGGTAATATTGTCTCTCATTTGTCTCTCTCTATGTATCTGTGTATGTATATATATATATATATATATATATATATATATATATATGCGAGTACATATCTACTCCAATTCACGATATATCCGGAGGATTATATTTATATATATATATATATAAATATAATCCTCCGGTGCGAGTGACACTGGTCTACATTCGGTGGAGGCGAAGAGGCTGAAGGTGGCGCCACCGGTACAGTGTTGGCTCTTACAGAGTATAACAATAATGATAATAATTCCCTTATGTATTTTTATACTCGCATAATTCGTTATACATGATATATATATATATATATATATATATATATATTAGTCCAATTCGTTCATTACTCAGTGCCACAACCTATATGTTAGACTATCATATACATACACGCTTTAAGTTTAAGCAATAACCAAAGAAACGATACAAAGCTGACCAAATAACTGGCCATTACGACGTAGATAATCAATCGATCCATCAATCAATCAGTCAATTTATAATAAATAGTTTTCAAATAATTTCTTTAATGAATAAATAAATAGGGCACTATTTGGCTGTAATGTTATTTTGCTGACTATGTCTGGCAGAATTGAAAACACATTGGTTGGGTCATTTCGGCTGTGACTGCTTGGTCAACTGCTTGCATTTCACCAAGCACAGACATGCGCAGACCATTTCATTGAGGAACGGCCAGCGCTTAGAGTAGACACTTTCCACGTCCAACATATGAAGAGGCCACGGAATCTCGTCTGCTTCAGCGAAGGTAACCTAGTACAGGCTTCACTGAAATTACAGTATTATTTAGTCCGCAGACCTGTGCATCCGATCTTGCAGCTTTCAGTATTGTCAAAGCTAATTTCAGTAATCTTGAATGACTTTCAGTAACAACGTTACCATGAAAATTAAACAATTACGTAATATTCACAAGTAAACTTGAAACCAGATGGAAAACGCCATGACCTATGCATTATACATACATCATAGCGATTCCTTAACGAAACAAACAAATCCGTATTTCCGTATGCAGCGTTCGACACCGTACCAAATACCCGGAAGAAATACGGAGGGTGCGCACAGGTCTGAGTGAGTTTCTTCCAAGAGCAGACGACATTCAATGAGAGCAGACGACAAAACAGATTACCAGTGCGCGGCGGGGGTCTGCACTCCGGTGCCGTCGTGACGGAGTAATGGGGAGTCGCGGCAGGTAAACACTGGGGGGAGGGCCTTTCCCGCCACACACTGCCCCCTCCCCTCGCCCCCCACACACTGCCCCCCACCCACCCTCACACCCCACACCCCCATCTCCGCTCACCGCCGCAATCAGCACCCCGCAGTGTAATGGTGGTTAAGTCCCTTTGGCGACAGGTGCTAATGTTGGCGGTAACCACGGGCGGCGCTGCAGCCACGGACGCCTCCCCATCTCGGGTTATTACCACCGTCTCCAATTATGGAGTTTTACTCAAGCTTATTATGGAAGACAGTAACCCGAGTTGTTCATAACCACACACCTGAGATTAGTCCCACTGGGACAGTCGCTTAACAGATCGCCGGAGAATTAAAGCCAACATACGGAGGTACTTAATGTTGCATAGTCCGATGGTTTTGAGTTGCTGTCATTTTTTTCTCAGATACATATATTGAATTGATGGTCACATTACTTTAGTTTGAAGTAACTTTTATCTTGAATGGCTAAGTTTTCAGATATTTGAAGGCCACACATGTAAAATTAGTTTAGGCAAACATGCCAAACTCTGACACCATAGGCTTCAGCAGTAACAGGTACTATTAAACTTCCTCAGAATTCCCTTCTATATGCCAACAAATACTTAATAAGTGCATCCGTATCTAAGTTATATATGTAGAATCAATTCTATATAATTGTTTTGGTTTTAAACATTTGATGCTCCATCAGACTTAGATACAAGATTCACCCCGTACTGCTGCAGTAGGGGTGCAAACCAACCCTATGTAAAAGCTGTCGAAAAAATGGGTCAATGAATTGAGAGCCTAATTTCACAATCTAAGAAGCAACATTTATTCTTTACATATCTCTTATTGATAGCCCGCTACCTTTGAGTTGAAAAATATAATATAATATCTAGTTTAATGCAATTTAAAAGTGAAATCGACGGCGTTCTGCAGCCGCCATCTTGTCTTTTTGCATTCTCTCCCATTTCACCAACTCTGCACCTATATAAGTATCCATTTGATACTGGAGGCAGGCATTCTACTCCCTGTTCCATACTAAAGCTATTTTCGCCCGTATTTAAACTGCGTTGTCGTTCACCCGTGTACTGCGAGTACCGGGTGAATCCTTTATCTACATCAGACTATGCAGCTGTAATGTTTGCTTTGTCAGTGTCGTTGTTTCAGAGCGTCTGTTGACACATGTTTGTAGACGGGTACATAGTAAATAAGTGGATGTAAGGTATTAATTACGATGGCAATTTACATTGCCCCCTCAATGGTTCCTTCCATAAACTCGGATCAGTCTCCAACAGGCTGATGAAAGCATCACATAATTGAAACCCAAGACGTTTACCTGGATTTGATCCTACATATCAAACTTAGATATCTATGCAGTCATTTTACACGTGTATTACTACATGGAAGGAATACTGAGTCAATTTAATAAAAACAAGTCACGTCTGAAGCCTGATTTGTGTAGCATTTCAATGTGCACCCCAACAATAACGTTGCATATTTTCACTTAAAATATGTTAAAAGTCAACCCTTTCAAATAACCTTTACTTCAAACTAAATTAGTGGTGTAATATTCTTGTAATAACCGTGCAATGTTTGTGCCATATTCATGTAATACGGGGCGACCTATTCCCACACATGCTATAGGAGCACACAGTTGTGTAATATTCGTATAATAGTCACCTAATAGTCATGTAATATTCATTCAATATTCGTGTAATACATAGTGACATATTCACCAAGCATGCTATGGGAGCACACAGTGGTGTAATAGTCGTGTAATATTCGTGTAATAGCCATGCCAATCTATTCACATGGCGTGCTATGGCAACACACAGTGGTGTAATATTTGTGTAATACATGCCGACCTATTCACATGGCGTGCTATGGGAGCACACAGATATGTAATATTCGCGTAATATGTGCCGACCTATTGACACAGTGGCGCGCTATTTGCCGTGTATGCACGTCGCGCCTCACTCGCGGCAGACGACATTAAGACCAGCTTATCTTCGCCTCAACTACTCGGACACAACATGTGCATCTCGTCGGTAAATACAGGCTGGCAGGCCGCCGCCTGCCCGACGTCGAGCATCACCGACACCTGATCACGTGACGTCAAGGGCACGTCATGACGTTGTACGTCAGTACGTGACGTGATGCCATCGTACAAAGCAGGCTGTGCCTAGTTTTGGTCACACTGCCCGGAACAAGCGGCCCAGTCCAGCTGGAAAACTGGCACAGTCCAATGGACACAACCAGTCAACCCATTTAGGCCTAATCTATCACGATGGACTGCAGGAGGAAGCTATCCTCAGAAAATATAGTTCGCTCCAAGTTTGCTGCCTGGTTAGTTTGAACCGACAAGTAAGGCGTGTGACTACCATGGAAACTTAAACCCAAACAAATCATCACTGTACATTAAGTCATTATACTCCTTTTTTTCCCACCCATTCATATTTCCCCATATTGTGGCTGTCATTGTTGTTTGTTGGGGATTGACATCCTGGCAACATCTAAGGTCATATCAGGATGGGTAACGACTTGTGACACAGTCATGGCGACTGTGTAGTGCTGCCCCACTGGGAGACCAAGCCACTTGCACCATGACCCAATTTCCTACTCAGTCACATTATCTGATACTGATACTGCGCTACACAGTCCTTGCCCTATCCTAGCAATGCCTAGCGCAAGGCTAGGTAGCGACAAGTATCAATTTTGTACGACATTGCTTTGACTCGGCTGGGATTTGAACTCCCGACCTTCTGAGTGGGAAATATTACATAATTTTAATAAAAGAGTTATCCGAGGATTGTTAAAATTAGGATTTTTTATTTAAAACTTTGTCCATCATAGGAACTGCTGTTGCTGCTGCTGATAGACGACATGGAGTGTATCCAGGAAGTTATTGTTGTCAATGCGAGGTGTGGGCCAGGTGGCGGACAGACACAACGAGACATGAAGGTCAGTGTGCTGCAGATTCAATTTGCACGTGTCCGCCTCTCAGGCTGCCTGAAAGCCCTCCAGTGCACACTCCCCCCCCCCCCCCTCACCATCAGACGCGACAGCGCTTTGAACACTACCCTCCCGCCGGGTCGCAACAGCATGTGGTGGTTAATGTCGAAAAATCTGATGGTGTTTAGCTTCTGCCATATAAGATTAAACATTACCTTGATTGTTATTACATACTTTACTTTAATTTGAAGCAACTTTTATGTTAATGAGTTAACTTCAAAGATATCTGAACTAAAAATATGCAGACAAAATTCCGGTATACACATCGAAATGCTGGTATTTTTGTATGCACAAATTTAATTTAAAAGCATGTATTATGCTTTGTTTTCCCATTTTCGAACATGACAGTATAGCACAGGAGCACCAAGTTTCAATAAATGTTTAAAGAGTGCACCATTACTTAAGTTGGATATATAGGATCTAATCTGGATGAGACTTTCTTTTAAATTTAATATATTATACAAATCTTACCTGGGTACAGATGATGGATAACTGGTGTTTTCCTGAGGTACTAGCCTCAGATAGTCATGGGTTAGGGAGAAGTAAGCACATCCGGCTCCAGCAATCTTTTTCATACTTTATAGGATAAAAAATGATCTTACCTCTATATGGATACTATTGTGTTTTCATTTTAGTTCTAGCGAAACATGATAGTCGTGGTAGGGTAGGGTGGGGTGGGTGGGTGGGTGGGCCCTGACCCACGACTATCCGAGGCTAGTACCTCGGGAAAACACCAGTAATGTATCATCTGTACCCAGGTAAGATTCGTATAACTATACTATTTTACGTCGGTACTACGCATCTGGCTACTCATAGTCCAGGGAGAATTTTATGTAATCTCATTTGTTATCCCTTTTATACTTTGATGTTGTAATCATACTATATTGTTTTAATGCAAAATAGTAATTTTGTTTCTCACCTGTCTTCAGTTGGAGAGTAGGTGAGTCGCCAGGCCGCTTGGCTTTTCTAGTCATTTGTTGTAATGTTTTGCAAACAATCTAGCCATCTTTCACCCCGCGTGTGCAAGTATTCTCTTTACTGAGATTCCTAATTGTCTTGCCTTGAAAACCATGGCTCCATGCGTTGAGTGGGATGCATAGCGTCCAGTATTGACTCATGCCTGTTTAAGCACCTTGATGGTCCATCTTTTGAGTGTGTCTCTCGAGATAGCTTTATGCGGTTTAATAAAGCGGATGAGTAGTTGTCTGGAATTTCTAATTCCGCATAGTTTGGATATATATGCCCTAATGGCAAAAACTACACATATCCGTTTATCTTCCGGAAAACTATTTACATGTACTGTGGGCAGTGGGTCCCCTGTGCGAATCGACTTTAGTAATGTCTCTAAATCGAATGTTGCCTCATCCTTATCTATTTCTAGTCCATCCAGTGAGAGTGCCACAATCGTTTGGCCTCTGTGTCCAGTCACTAGCAGTAATATCACTGCAAACTTAAATACTAGTTCCTTCATTGATAAATGTCTATTGCTAGGCTATGACTTGAATAACTTAAATACTATCAACACATCCCAAAACCTATTATATTTGGGTTTGGGTAGATTTCTTTCATACACCGATCTAATGAACCAGTGTACTAACTGATGTTTTCCAATCGTTTATCCATCTATTCTTTGTAGAATAATTGAGAGCGCACATCTTGCTGCATTAATTGCACCAAATCCTAATCCTTTATCTGCCAATATTCTTAGAAATCTTAATATTTGGGCTATTGTAGGTTTTAATGGTTTGGCTCCTTTTATAAGACAATGAAGTCCCCATTTCTGCTAATGTTATTGCACCATGGTTGTGTGTCCCATGCTGGCATTATCAGTACTGCTTGTGTGTGATCCATCTTGATCTTCGTGGCCACTCTGCTGATAATGCTGAATGGTGGGAATATGTAATAGAATTTATTATTCCAAATTAATGAAAATGCATCTACTCTCCAGGCTTCTGGCTCTGGATGCCAAGACATATTTAGGTAACTTGTTGATATTGTGTGATGCGAATAAGTCAATGTCTGGTTTGCCCCATTTGTAACAAATGTGGTCGAAAATACTCTGATTCAATGACCATTGTAAATGGTCGTAAAAATGTTGGCTTTTCTTGTCAGCCAAAGTATTTTCACTGCTGTTAGCCATATCTCGTGTTTCTCTGCCCAGTCCCAAATAAGTTTGGCCATATAGTTACATGGTTTGGAACGAGTCCCTCCCATATTACGTATGTAAGCCATAGCTGTTGTGTTATCTGTTAATACCCTTACGTGATTATTAGGTAATCCTAGATAAATAGCTCTAAGTTCTAGTACATTTATGTGATCGGAGATTTCATCTTCCATCCACCACCTGTTGCCTGTTGGTCTTGCCATAAAGAATAGCAGGTGCATATGCTATCATAATTCCTATCAAAATTGCGACTTGTCGTATCTTTGGTTTGTTCAATTGCAATAATTGATTTGCTGTTGTTGTAACTTGATCAACTTTTTGTTCCGTTAATGAAATGGTCATTTCTGTGGTGTCAATAAAGAATCCCAGAAACTTTAACTTTTTTGTTGTTGTTAGTACTGATTTAGTTTTGTGTATGTAGAATCCTAATTTTGTAAATGTCTCACATAATTTGTCAACAGCTCTCTGGCAATGTTGTTGTGTTTGTGCAACAATAAATGAACCATCAATATAAGGAAACATAATATGTTCTTCCATAGCCATCTGGGACAAAATTGGTTTAAGTAACCTTGTGAAAATCCGTGGACAGCAAGCTAGTCCATTTGGCATGCGCGTGAACTCATACAGTTTGCCATTCCAACAAAACCTCAGATATTTACGATCAAGTTTATAGATCGGTACTATATAGTATGCATCTTTAAGATTCACACTGGCTAGCCAGGAGCCTTGAGTTTCTAAGTCTCTTGATGTGTCTAATGAAAACATGTTGAAATGTTTGTATTCTACAAATTCGTTGAATAATGTTAGATCTAAAATTACTCTTACATCTCCATTTGGTTTGGGTCTCAAGAAAATATTAGATATGAATTCCCCAGCCACATGTAGTGCTGGTTCTATGATGACTTTTTCACAGAATTTAAGGACCTGATTATCCAACCCCTCGCGTTCTGAACTGTGAAATCGGTAAGGGAAAGGTATGCTATTTTGTTGTTGTTTTACATCCTTGCAACATCCTAGGTCATATCAGGACATAGTCCCTCTATCAAGGGTATTCTGACTCCTTCCGCTAGACTAAGGATAGCTAAATTATACGTAATGTTATTCCATTCCGGTAGGCAATTATTGAGGTTACCAGCTTGAAATATGCTTACTGGTGTATGTGTTGCCACTTCTATTTGTTCCCTTGGCAGGGGAACGGCTTCTGGGCATTCAACTCATTCTTGAAGGGTCTGTTCCCGTTGTTCCAGCCGAAGGACTGCCTTTAGCCCCTTCCCCTGGCTTGGAAGCTGAAGTTTGTTCCGAACCGGCCTCCTCAAGGTCCGGTTCGCCGGTTTAGAAAATCCTGCCTCGTCTTTTTGAAGTGGTTAGGATTCGCGTCTGTGGACTTATTCCTGGGGAGTTTTAGATCGTATACGGTAGGTGGGTGCGGTAAAATGGTAGGTGTGTACCTAGCATTAGTGCATTGCCTGTATGTATGTAATTGTAAGCAATAAAAGACTTACAATTCCAGGGGGACACGTGTAGTAGTCTGCACTGACCTTTCAGGCAAGTAACCACATAGACAGGTAGGTGTGGGTAGTGTGGTGATATCAGGGAGCCTAGGTGGTGTAATTGTTAGCACACTGGCCCGGAATGCAAAGAGATGTGGGTTCGAGTCCCGCTCATCACCCCCCATGACAATAGTCATAAAACCTATTCTAACATTACAAAATTAAATAAGTGCACCGTAATAGGCGGCGTTTTGTATCTTCAAACAAAATATTTTGGGAACATTTAAATCAAATTTGTTTGTTATATTATTGTTAATCAGCCCTGTGATAAAGGCCAAGGGACCGGACTACCAGATCTTGGGGCAGTTATCTATACGGAGTGTGATGCCATGACAGCTTCATTTTTACATTTTCATTCTACTACTGCAGTGTTATGGTACAAAGTTCCTCTGCGGCAACATCCGAATGCTGGCGGTAACCACAGGCTGCATGATGACACCTTTTGTTGCAGATATACTGCCCATACATTGCTGAATATTCATATTTGCTTGCCGAATATGGCACAATGCACAAATATTGTCTTCTAATGTGACGTCCAGCCAACCAATCAGATTAGGTGAAAGTTGGCCTTTAAGTTTAACAGTATTATAGTACTCTCATCGACCAACTTGCACAAAGAATATGCCCCGTGGTCCCTTAACTCTTTCGGGGCCGGTTACACCCACTAGTCCCACGTGCGTACAGCCCAGTTGTGCTGGTAGTTTAATTGCATTTCTAGAAATGTTTTCCTGAAGATTTGTAGATCATATCAGAAATAATGTGCTACCCGATTACGGGCAAATTCAGGCACTCACGGAATGTAAGTGTGTGAAACCCGCAGGCGCACCAGGGCGCTCCCAGCCCCAAAGGATTAAAGAGTAATATCTGCTTTTCCAATATGATGCAATACACAAGTGTAGGCTGCTTCTGTTCTGACGCAACTTTCAGCGAACTAGTGAGATACGTCAAAGATGGCCTTTAAGTTTAAGTAGTATAGTACTCTACTCGACCCACATCACTGCACTCTGTGTAAAGAATATGCATCGGTGTCCCTTAATACTTTTCCAGTAAAGATAAGTGTAATTAAAGTAAGTGTACGCATGTAACTAATAGACAGTGATTGACCGATATGGGGTCTTGCAGCCTGAAAGTCTCTCGAATAAGCACAGGAACATTGCTATACATGTCAATGGTCTGAACACTGCGAATATAGGAATTCAATGCAGCTAATAGCAGTAACACCTAAATTATAGCATTTTACATAATTACAATTTCAAAAGAAGTCCTCCTTTTCAAACAAACATAAACTGATAAATACATAATGGTGGCTGGGGACGAGGGAAGGTAAGTATTTGTGTCCTGAAAGCAATCAGAGCCCATATAAGACAGTTGTCTTGCCAACTTGATTACGTATAACTCAGTGATTGCTTAAGCCATGATGGTGCCCGCACATTGGTAGGGAGGCGAGCATGGCAATATAAGTATCACCAAGGGTTTCCCGATATGAAAACACCCCTGTGATCAGATACCAATTTCTCGTAAAGATGCTATGTTTATGAATCATTTTAAAAGGTACTTTCACTGGACTGTTCATCGCCAAATATAAACATAACTTTCCCTGCACTACTCCAACTGTTCCTTCTCTAGTATAAACATAACTTTCCCTGCACTACTCATACTGTTCCTCCTCTGGCATAAACATAACTTTCCCTGCACTACTCACACTGTTCGTCCTCTCAAATAAACATAACCATACCTGCACTACTCACTGTTCTCGCTGGGTATAAACACAACTTTCCCTGCACTACTCACACTGTACATCACCAGGTATAAACATAAATTTCCTTGCACTACTCACACTGTTCCTCCTCGGGTAGAAACATAATTATCCCTGCACTACTCACATTGTTCATCGCTGGGTTAAACATAACTTTCCTTGCACTACTCACACTGTCATGACAGGGCATAAACATAACTATCCCTGCACTACTCACACTGCCATGGCTGGGTATAAAGAGAACTTTCCCTGCACTACTCACACTGTCATGGCTGGGTATAAACAGAACTTTCCCTGCACTACTCACACTGTCATGGCTGGGTATAAATATAACTTTCCCTGCACTACTCACACTGTCATGGTTGGGTATAAATATAACTTTCCCTGCACTACTCACACTGTCATGGCTGGGTATAAATATAACTTTCCCTGCACTACTCACACTGTCATGGCCGGATATAAACAGAACTTTCCGTGCACTACTTACACTGTCCATCCCCGTGTATAAATATAACTTTCCCTGAACTAATCACAATTTACATCCGGTCGGCAGGGAGGCTGACTCCGCCCTGCGCTGTTATCAATGCACGTGCGCAGCGTGGCTGCCACCCTCTCACTGA
Organism: Branchipolynoe longqiensis; assembly: GCA_030323885.1. Lineage (NCBI taxonomy): Eukaryota > Metazoa > Annelida > Polychaeta > Phyllodocida > Polynoidae > Branchipolynoe > Branchipolynoe longqiensis. The sequence continues at coordinate 31,180,832 of CM059187.1, read as the reverse complement.
ACCACTTAGTCAGGGCGGCCGTCACATATATGCCCTACCATTCGCCCGCCTCGCCACATCCATCACGCACTGCAGCACCATCAATATAACACTCCAGACCGCTGTCAACACCAACACCACCAACACCACCACCACCACCACCACCACCACCACCACCACCACCACCACCACCTTCTCATCTTCTTCCCTACTCACAAACTTACCATCTACACCCCCTTAAAGTTGCACAGTCCGATAAAAGCATAACGTTTTTCAAAACCAAAACCCACACCTAGAGTTTCCACATCGCAGGGCCAGCTTAAGGAGCTGTCACATTAGGGTTTTTTGCGGGAGCGTACGGCGGCGTAGGCGCATTACGTCATATACGCCGCCATACACCGCCATACACCGCCATACGCTGCGCATACGCCGCGCTACGCTGCGCAACGCTGCGCTACGCTGCGCATACTAACGCTACGCATAACGTAGACGCTACCGCATACGCTAACGCAACGCAACGCTATACGCTACGCTGCGTACGACGCTGCGCTAACGCTGCGCATAGCTGCGCACGCTACGCTACGCATACGCTACGCATACGCTACGCATACGCTACGCATACGCTACGCATACGCTACGCATACGCTACGCATGCACATGCGCTGCCGCTCAAGCGCTACGCATACGCTACGCATACGCTACGCAACGCATACGCTACGCATACGCTACGCATACGCTACGCATACGCTACGCATACGCTACGCATCGCATAGGTTCCATATTCCAATCAAAACTGTCAAAAAATGTCACAGTACGCTCTCATACGCTCCTCGTACGCTCCACGTACGCTCCTCATACGTTACACATATGCTAAAAAACACCCGATAGGTCACCAAAGGTCATCATAGGCCGGCATTCGCAGGACTTACGTAGGTTTTCAATACGCCCCCGCCATACGCCGTAATGTGACAGGGCCTTTAGGTACTGGTGCCCGTTAAACATTTTATTACTGCACAGTTGAGCGACCGTCTCCCGCTTTGGTAGATTGTGGGATTCAAACCCATGGGTTCAAACCCTGATCGAGTCAAACCAATGACATGAAAATTTATACTTGTCACCTCCTAGCTAGGCACTTGACATTATTAGGATAGGGCAACAACTGGTTGGCTCAGTGTCAGGATAATGTGACTGAGGGGGATATCAGGTCATGGTGCTGGTGGCCTGGTCTCCCAGTGGGGCAGCACTATGACAGTTGCCATGAGTGCGCACTGTCACAAGTCGGTACGGATCCTGATATGTTGCCGAGATGTAAAAACTCCAACAACCAACCAAACAAAGGAAGGAAAATTAGGTCAATTTAGCAGAAGAAACCAGTTACTGCTGAATCCCACGGCGGCCAGTAGTTCGACATGCGCACACAAATTCATTTGGCATTTTTTTTCATTTCAAATACCTCCAAAGTTAATCATTTCAAATAAAAGTTACTTCAAACTAAAGTAAAGAAGATCACAATGAGATCTATCTAACAAATGTCACACACACAAACACACATGGAGGTAGAGCAATCGCTTCCCAGTTTGCGAGGTTTGTGGGGGATCACTCCTTGGCCGAGTGAAAAACAATGGCTTCCAAAACTGATACTACTCGCTACTTTTCCCGATGCTCATGACCAGATGTGGCTTGCTTGGCTATGTGTCAGGATATTGTGACTGAGCTGGGATTTCAGGGTCCCGGTGGCGACGGCGCGGTATCCGTTTGGGAGCAGCACTATAAACACGCAATGAGAGCACATTATCACCCAAGACTGGGCACATCCTGAATATGACCTTCGATGTTGCTAGGATGTGCATCCCCCAATGAACAAAGAGACAATCTTCACCCACGCCCACGCCCATAGCCCTCAGGCATAGTTCGCACCATGGTGGGTGGAGATGATTCCACCATCACATCACACGGCTGTATCTGGCGCAGCACCGACCCCTAAGTATATAACAGAGGCCGGTAATGGGAGACCCGTCCATTACGACATACATTATTCAGCCACACTCCTCTGGAGGCGTCACCGTACAAAAGTCATATCGGGCATACATCACACGCGCTCAGAAATACGTGTATGTGAGGGGGGGGGGGGGGGGGGGGGGCGAGTGCCAGTCATATGGGCATTGTCATAGGTGGCGGATAACTTACTGGGCCACCCTTCACAGCCATAGTCAGCACATCGATTGTAGGAAGGGTGGGGAGAGGAGAGAGGGGAGAGGGGAAAGGCAAGAGGGGAGAGGCAAGAGGGGAGGGGGGGAGAGGGAAGGGAGAGGGGAGAGGGAAGAGGGGAGCGGGGAGATTTGGAGAGGAGAGAGAGGGGAGAGTGAGAGAGGGGAGAGGGAGAGATGGGGAGAGGGAGAGTCGGAGAGGAAGGGGGAAGGAGGAGGGGAGAGGGGAGCGGGTAGAGGTAGCAGGTAGAGGGAGTGTGAAGGTAGTGGATACGGAGAGGGCCAGTGTGCAAACGATTGGAGGTTCATGTCAATCATCATTCAGTCAAAGCTTTTGTTGCTATGAAGAGTGTTTGTAGCATTTGTGTTTGTTATTCAGAATACCTTGGGCAGTATCATGCTGGCGGGATTCCCGACTGCTGGGAGACGGGATGGTCCGACTCGTGCCGAGGCCTGCGGCTATCTGTCATTCAATTTGGGTGAGGTGGTCCTCGCCTGCATATATGAAGCGGATTACCGGTGTAGTGCGGCGAGGTATGCCTGAAAGCTGCACCACTCGCCGACTGCGCAAACACGGACACCGCAGGGGAGTGTTAATATAGGGGATTGGTCACCTATATATATCAGACCCTTAGCTCAGCTCCCGATTGTCGCTAGGGCAGGTTATTTAAGAACCAGCGACACATGCCTCGGGGTCAGTCCATGACCAGCGCCCAATCTCTTAGAGGGAATAAAAGTCTGTACCAACACTTCAGTGTTTGTGTCTTTGAATTCCTTCTTCAGGGAATCAGCCTTCCCACAATGTCGACGCAATTGGGAGTCGTGCACACACATATCGACGGTGTGCCCTACGTCGACTGAGCAAAACAGTCGACACTGGGTTCTGTATTACAATTGGGTGGAAAAGATCGCTGCATGAGACAAATGAACAGTTAGGCCTGCTGTCCGAAATATCCAGATTTCAGCTCTAAATATTAACGAGTTGAAAACCAATCGTCTTGTTAGGCCCTTGGCTCAGTTAACAACTTTATCAACTGTTCGAAGAATCCGCCTGCGAGCAGTAGACGTAACAGTAAGACTAAGAGAGCTGGCTTTCCTTGCGTTGGGCATTCGAATCTCAGCCGCGTCAAACCAACGACTTCCAAAGAGATACTTTCCGCTACCAAGCATGACACTCAGCATTAATAGGGTAGGGCTAGGACTGGTGAGCTCAGTATCAGGATAACATGACTGAGTGGGATATCAGTTCTGTCGGTGGTCTGGTCTCCCAGTGGGACAACACTATAAAGTCACCATGAGTGTGCATTGTCACAAGTTGGCACCCGTCCTAATATAATCTTAAATGTCACTCCAACATGAAATCTCTAACAAACACAAGAACTCAGAGCGAATCCCCACACAGTATTCGAGTATGGAGTATAGAGAGACACCCAGCGATAAAAGCCCCGACCGGAGATGGCTAAGGCATAAAACCCACCAGGCATTCCCGTCTGTCTGTTTGTTTGTCCACCTATAAGTATGCCAATGTTTAACCAGTAGTGTGACTAATTATAAATTAGACAATGACTATATAGATTTGAAGCCATACTTCCAACAATCCATGAAGCGCACTAAACTTTTAATTGGAAGCTAATTCAAGGCTTACACGCTGTTATTTTACACGATTTGTGTTTTTGCTCAGAAATGCAATGCCTACTCATGGCTTGGGTTGTCGACCACCATCTTGTTGCGTGTGAATGCCTTACGTTTCAGGTGATGGCGCCGATTCTTAAGTAAAAGTTGGAAAGTTAGCAAGCAACATCCGCATTGTCATGAAATATAAGGAAGCCACCAGAAGAAACAAAGCATCTAATAGGAGTAGACAATGGGAATTAGAAACTTGCATTGTCGTCATGGTAACTGATGAGTTTTATAATAAGGAAATATTGCCCGATATGGAGCTTAAAGCCTGAGGGACTATAGGATAAGCAATGATTGGGGTATGATGCAGGTCAGTAGGCATCCAACCAGTCTGAGAGATTTAAACGGCAATATAGGTCGTAGAGAGGGACTCAAACCGACATGTCTGCCATTCAAATGTAAGCACCATAACCTTTAGTCTACATAGGCTCCCTTATGCAATCCGCCTAACCACGCTTACAAAGTTACAGGTGTATGTGGTATTTTACCTGGGAGGTGAATGTAATTCACTACAATTGTCCAGCTGGAATTATAAGTCTCATACCTACGATTACAAATATCTAGATAGTGCGTGTCCATTACATACATAGGACAGGTTCAACAATGTACACTGAGCCAACCATTCCTTGCCCTATCCTAATAATGACAAGTGCCTGGCTAGGAACCGACAAGTATCAATTTTTAAGTCATTGGTTTGACTCGACCAGGGTTCGAACCCGTGAGTTCGAATTCCACCATCGACCGAAACCGGAGATGGACGCTCAACTCATTCGCCCATCTGGTCTGCTATTATAGTATTAGCCAATGGAGAATGGTGGAACTTAATAATAGTGTAATATTGAACTTTCAGTTTTTTCTCACCGACACTGCTAAGATTTGAGAGGTGTGAGGACGTGTGAACCGGATGGCATTCATTCGGTGCGCGCAGTGCTGAGCTGCTCACTCCTTTCACACCTGGTGTGAAAACACCGGCCGAATGCTGCCACCCCGTTTCCGCCACGTGACACCCATCCATCTTCTTCGTATACTATTTTCCGCCATCTCTCTTTCCTCAATTTGCATTTGCCGCTACAATATGGCTTCGCCTTGACAGTCAATCGACTTAGCGGAGTAAGCACATTTGCGGAGTGCCCTTATGTGAGTCGAAGACGATCTGTTTGTCCACATCGGAGCCACTCCCCGCGAGTAGTAAACTGTCGGGTGATCTTCATTTACTAACGACTCACCGACCATTCCAGCCAAAGATAATCGAATCGGACAGGATGGTCAAATCTATAAGCTCTGACTGGTTTCCTATGCGGAAGGTTGTGGGTTTGAACCTGGACTCCGACCGGGTCAAAGCAATGACTTAAAAAATTGACACATGCCGTTACCCCGTCCTGATATGACCTTAGATGTTGATAGGACGTAAAACAACAACAAACAAACAACAAACAAACACAAACCTAGGCTGGTGTTCTGCATTCTACAATAGGGCAAGGACTTGCTTGCTCAGTATCAGGATAATGTGACTGAGTGAGATATTGGATCATGGTGCCAGTGGCCCGGCATCCCAGTGAAGTAACATTATCAAGTCACAATGGGTACACACTATCAGAAGTCAGTAGAAACAAACACATTCATGTCTTCATAAGGTTGGTTATTGGAGGCTTACACCCTGGCAACATCGAAGGTCATATCAGGACGATGTTCATAAGGTGACACTCGGCCAAAACAATACTATTTCCATATGAATAATGTAGTCCATTGTAAGTAAATGCATTCGGTCTGAACAGCAAATTAATTGCTTTTTTTGTGTGCTTTTTCTTCTTATTTAATTTATTTATTGAGGACAAAAGAAAGCTAATACATGGAATTGTAGCTTAAAAAAGTATGTTATGCTAAATAAATAGCTCGGAGATAGTGCTTGCATCAGTAGTGATAGTAGTATTCTTTTCTCCTTTCTTTGTGCAATTTTATGATGCTATTTGTTTGGATGTCGCCATAGAGTGGAAGAACCTGTCGAGGGTTTCCTGAGTGGTTTTGTGTGTGTGTGATTTCTTGTTATTGGTGGGTGGTGGTGGTGGGGGGTGGTGTCACCAGGAGTATGCAATGGAGTTGGGGGGGGGTGGTTATTGTGCGCATGCTGCACTTTACTGAGTAGTGCAGTGAGTAGGTGCGCTTATCCGCTGAATACTCTATATGTATGGAGGCATTAGAAAATTAATCATAACATGCCCCCCTCCATTTATAAGGTTCATTAGATGCATACCCAACAGATTGACAGAGCTATACTAAGCCACACGATTAATATATGAGGGAGCAGTGCAGATGAGACCATTCGTGCTTAAATGTAACACATAACGCATCGTGTGACCATTGCACTATCAAATGGACTAAATGACTGATCTAACAAACAAACGGATTTCACAGTTATATTCACCGACTATATATTGTGTTTACCAATCCTTGCTTTCTAGTCTTGCTCAGATTCTAATTAAACCGCTCACGTGCTTTATTCTTAATTAGCTAAGATGTTTTATTTAGGCTGCAGTTATTTGTCTGATTGCTCGTGTGTTTTAATTAATTAGGACGTTATATTTAGGATGCTTTAAAATCCAGCTTCAGAACATAGCAGTCTATCCATGGTCTCCATATGAACAGTTGTCGGATGAGTACATATCTAATAACAACACACATCCATGCAAGCAATGATTACAAGTTTGCAAATAATTAATTCGCTGTTCAGACCGAATGTTACACGAACTATATCATTCAGATGGGACCAGTCTTTTTGTTGTGTTTTGTTTTTGGTAAATATATTATTCCGCTGAATGATTTTAAGTTGCCGAGGCACTGGTCTTCCAGCCATTGTTGGAACAGTTATTTGCACTTAACACATTTTAAATTTTCTTTTAAATGGGATCGTTATTCCTTTCAATATTCTTTGTGTTTGTGTTTGTGTTTTTGTGTATGTGTGTGTGTGGTTGTGTGTGTGTGTGTGTGTGTATGTGTGTGAGGGATCTCTTTGTTCATATCAAGAAATACCAAGACAGGAGACATGCAATGTGGATTACAAGGCCCGCAGCAGCCGGCCACACTGAACAATAGCAATGACATGGCGCGGGAGGTGGACTCCAGCTTGAGACATGCCATACAACTTGCTTACATCACACAAAAGCCAAAAGTCTTTGTTTGTTCGTTGGGGACCCTAGCAACATCTAAAGTCGGATGAGGACAAATACTGATTTGTGACAGTTACCATCGATGGCAACTTTACAGTGCTGACCCAATGTGAGATCGTGCCCCCAATATCCCACCCAGTCAGGTCATCCTGATACTGAGCAAACCAGTCCTTGCCGTATCCTAGTAATGCCCAGTGGCATGCTAGGTAGCGACAAGTATCAATTTTGTAAGTCATTGATTTGACTCGATAGAGAATTCAAACCAACAACGTTCCACATGTGAAGCCAACGTGCTTACCGACTTAGCAAATCTAGCAACAACAACAACAACACACCCAAAGAGGTTTCTTGTCATTATACTCATAGATTTATGTAAGTGTGTATATTATATATATGTATTATAAAAAAAAAAAAAATAATATATATATATATATATATATATATATATAGTATAGTTATACGAGTCTTACCTTGGTACAGATGATGGATAACTGTTGTTTTACCGAGGTATAAGCCTCGGATAGATGTGGGCTAGGGAGAGGTAAGCACGTCCGGTACCAGCAATCTTAACCTACTTATTGAGGATAAAAATGACTTTCAAACAATGGATACTATTACTTTACCGAAAAGGTACACCAACGGAATAGATGTGGCAGGGTGTGGCGGGAGGGCCCTAGCCCACATCTATCCGAGGCTTATACCTCGGTAAAACAACAGTTATCCATCATCTGTACCAAGGTAAGACTCGTATAACTATACTATTTTACCTCGGTAAACAGCCTCAGGCTAGCCTCAGGCTAGGGAGACCTTTACATAATTCATTTTTATCCTTAATATCATTCTTTCTTATTATTATAACATTCTAAATTTTTGTTCTCACCTATTCTTGTTAGTTGGCGAGAAGACGCTTTGCAACGCCGGTAGGCTTTTCTAGTCGTTTATTATAATGTTTTGCAAACGACTTAGCCGTCTTCCAGCCTGCATGCGCTAGTATTCTTTTCACAGAAATACCAAGCACCCGTGCCTTGGAGACCATGGCTCCTCTAGTTGAGTGGGAAGAGTATTTACTCGTATCCACTCCAGCCAATTTCAACACCGTAATTGTCCATCTGGCAAGTGTGTCTCGTGAAATCGCCTTATGTGGCTTTATAAAGCTCACTAATAGTTGTTGTGATGCACGTAAATCCTTTGTCTTGTATATATAAGCCCGTATGGCCGACACAACACATAATTTCCGATCATTCGGAAAACAGTCTAAGTGAACCGTTGATAAAGGGTCACCTAACGTGTTCGATTTAAGCAATTTTTCTAAATCAAACGTAGCTTGTTCCTTGTCTATTTCTAATCCAGTTAAGGATAAAGCAACAATCGTCTGTCCTCTGTGTCCGGTTACTAACAATAACAGGACCGCGACCTTAAAACCTAACTGTTTTATATCTAACCACGAGTTGTGAGGCCAAGCCTGAAACAACTTAAATACTATAGAACATCCCAAAACCGACTATACTTTGGTTTTGGAGGATTCCTTTGATAAATTGAACGAAGTAAATAACAAATAACATAATGTTTTCCAACTGTTTCGCCATCAATTCTAGGTAATATAATTGATAACGCACACCTCGCCGCATTAATCGATCCAAAGGAAAGTCCTTCATCCTCTAGAGAACGAAGAAAACCGAGCTACTTGTGAAATCTTTGGATTTGTTGGCTTAACTTTCATTAACAAACAATGTACACCCCATTTCTTTAAATAGGTTGTATACATTTTGACAGTTCCTGGCCTCCAGGCATCCGATACTATCCTATCCTCAGTAATTCTGTCCAATCCAAATTGCTGTAGCTGCTTCCTTAGAAAAGGAATGCCAATAGGGGCGTCGTTGACACGTCGCCGTGAACCACTAGCGGTCCGTGGTGCGTCAGATTCCCGAGTTTTCTTGGGAATCGTATACGATCTTTTGCCAGTTGTGAAACTGCTGGCAGCCAAGGTTGCGTGTCCCAATCGGGCACCACCAGTATCGCATGTGTCCCTTCCAAGCCGATTTTTCTCACTACTCGGCTGATAATGCTAAATGGTGGGAAAATATAAAAATAATTATTTTCCCAGGTAATAGCAAACGCATCTACTTTCCAAGCATCCGGTTCAGGATGCCAAGAAACATAACAGGGTAACTTGTTATTATTTCGTGATGCAAATAAGTCAACTTCAGGTGTACCCCATTTTTCACAAACGAAGTTAAACAAATGTGTAGAGAGAGACCACTCTAAATGGTCATGGAAATTTCTACTTTTATAATCTGCAAGTGTATTTTGTGACCCTGGAATATGCGCTACAGTCAGCCAGACTTGTTGAGCCTGTGCCCAGTTCCAAATCAGTTTAGATAACTGATTGCAAGACTTTGATTTGGTTCCACCCATGTTACGAATATATGCCATGGCAGTAGTATTATCAGTTAGTATTCTAACCTGTGATTTATTTATCTTTACTAAACTACGTAAGCCCAGATAAATAGCACGCAATTCTAGTGCATTAATATAGTCTGATTTTTCATCATCAAGCCATCTACCTCCTGTTGTGACCCCATCTCGATGAGCTCCCCAACCTTCTAACGAAGCATCAGTAGTAATTACTGTATTAGGTTCCGCCATGCGGATTGGATTTGGTGAACTTGCTATATGTTGCATCCACCATCCAATATCCTGTAACCCTTCTTGCGAAATAAACATCTTTCGCTCAAAATTGCCTTTAGTTCGTGTTAACGCTAAATTTTTATCTATTTCTAGCGACTTAATATGGGCCTTCCCATATAACACAGCAGGTGCATATGATGTCATTATGCCAATAAGAACAGCAACCTGTCTAATTTTTGGCTTTGATAACTTAATAAGCTGAGTCGCTGTAGTCATAAACTTAATTAGTTTTTGTTCTGTTATCGACACTGTAAGGGACTGTGTATCCAGAATAAACCCTAAACATTTGAGTTGTTTTGTTGGTTTAAACACTGACTTTTGTTGATGTACATAAAACCCCAATTTAGTGAGTAATGCACATAAATCCAAAACTGCATTCACACAACCAATTTGTGTTGATGCTATAATAAAAGAATCATCTATGTATGGAAACATTATATGACCCTTCCTCGCCATTACCGAGAAAACAGGTTTAAGCAATTTAGTAAATAAACGTGGCGCACAAGCTAAGCCATTCGGCATGCAGGTAAACTCATAGAGTTGGTTATCCCAAATAAATCGAAGAAATTTTCGGTATTGTTCCATTATGGGAAGCGTATAATATGCATCCTGTAAATCAACACTAGCCATCCACGCATCTGGTGTAATCAGATCTCGTGCCGTATCTAGAGAGAACATTTTAAAATGTCGATATTCCACCCTTTTATTAAGGATTGTTAAATCCAGGATCATTCGAACATCACCATTAGGCTTCGGTCTCGAGAAAATGTTTGAAATAAACTGTCCTGAACAGTGTGTCACTTTTTGTATAATTCCTTTCTCAAAGAATTTATGTACCTGTTTAGTTAGTGCCTCTCGTTCAACTGGTTGAATGTTATATGGAAAAGGTATTATACTTTGTACAGGAATTTGTGTAAAGGGAATGTGAACACCCCTAACTATTTTTAAAATTTCTTGGTCACTAGTAATTTTGTGCCACTCAGAAATATGATTACTAATATTACCAGCCACAAAGTTGCTTACAGTTTGTGTGTTTTTAGAGGCTTCAGGGACTTGTAAAGTTTGTGTTTGGACCTCTACTTGGACCCGCCCCTGGGGAAAGGTCTCGACGAGTTGAACCCTCGGCCTATTGGCCGTGCGGTGTTGTCGGTCCAGCCTGGGCGAGCGCCCCGGCCCCGAAACCCTTGACCGAAGCTTGAACTCGGTCTGGTTCCTCTGGTGAACCGTCGTGGACGAAAATCCCCTCGTGACTTTTTGAAACGAGGAGCTTCCTGTTTCTTCTTGCCATCCATGTTTTTGCCACTCTTGGCTGCAGTCTCTACCTCTTTATAGAGGTATTGTAGTTGACCGCCAAACATCTTGGTGTTATCTAAGGGTTTCCCTTTAATCGGCTCTGGAGCAAGATAAAGCGTAAACTCCTTCCCCTCATTATCGGTAACCTTCTTAGAGCGAGCCACTTCCTTGCCAGCATCTGTGCAAACTGACTTGAAGAATTACCTGCCGCCGCTAACACTGCAATGCCTTTGTCCATTGTCTTAGCCAAAGACGAGAACTTATTTTCACTCTGCATCCTATTAGCCACAGGAACAATAGCTGTTAGGGTAGCCAACACTGCCTTATGCACTGTGTGCAACACATCCTCAAACTTCTTACGGTCATCCGTCATATTGACATCCCGATCCATTTCTTTAATGATGGAGTTGGGAACACCCTTTATGCCTGTTAACTCATCTCCTAACTTGGAGATAACCTCCGCCGGTTTGAACGTGCGAAAATGACCATTCACGGTCTCGCGCATAAGCGTAGTGGTTTTAACCCGCTTAGCCTTTGGCTTCTCCACCTTCTTAGCCACTTTAGTGCCAATGTCCGCATAGACCCCTTCATATATGGTGTCTGAGTCTGATTCCGTAGAAGTAGACTCAGTGGACGAATCAGAAGAAGAATATTTCCTCTTCCTCTTCTTCTTTTTGGACTTAGTCTTCCGCTTTTTGCGAAAACCAGTCTCTGCCCGCTCCTTGGTGAATTCATCACCCGAAGAAATCACCTGTTTCTTCTTCTTCCTCCGTTTAGGAGAAGGAGGAGGAGGAGCCTTAAGCTCCACCGCCGAGTCTGTGTCCAAGAAATCCTCAAACGAATCCTCTTGGACACTCGGCCTACGCCGCTTCCGAGACACAGGCGATTTGGCAGTCAAGATGTGGCTTTCCAATCTTGCAAAGCGGCCTCCCAATCTGGAGGCGCAGGCCATCAGGCACTGCGTCCTCGTCCGGGTGGAGAGGATATGCGCCCGGGCTGTGTCGACGGCCTGCCGACAACACGGGTGAGGAGTCGTACTCCTCGTCCACTCCACTCGGAACACGCCCCTCGGCTGCTGCTGCACCGCGCTTACTCCGCTTCGTGGCCATCGGGAGCTGAAACAAAGATTTTTTGGTCAGTCCCGGTATATATATATGTCACAATATGGTTGTTTCAAACTCATTTGGACATCTATTGGTGTTAGAGAACGTGTTTATACCGTTATAACACAGGCGTAATAAGCTAAATTTGTGCGTGGGTTGTGGGTCAAGCCCAAACCTTACGCGGGGTCGGGACCAGTGTATCGGCCCGCCCATCCCTCTGTTCCGCACACTTCTCCCACCTGTGACTACTACGTCAACAAGTTGGAGAAAATGCTACGAAACTCGGAGAAACGCCTGAAAAAGTTTTGTCTAGGGGAGTCTATAAAAGAAACCCAGGAGCATCTCCAACATTACTCTCTATTAGAGTACGAGAGAATTTCCACATGAGATAGGGCGAAACCCACATCTCTACCCATAGTCACACGGTGACCCGGGTGTTGACATAACCGCTAATGACCGGTTTGGTTCCTTCGAGAAACCCACTCGAGTGTTCTATCCTTGGTTGTTTATAACCAAATAACTCGTCCAAATTGGACCAACGAAAGTCTAAACTTTCCATAATGATGCTCTAATGCATCATAATTAAGCTAACCACAGTTTTTATTATACTTACTGCGTATTTGCTTGTATGTAGACTAATTTTGCCGGAGCAACCCAACGACACGTTATCCAGTCGTGAGTTGTATATGCTAATTGCTGGTACCGGACGTGCTTACCTCTCCCTAGCCTGAGGCTAGCCTGAGGCTGTTTACCGAGGTAAAATATATATATATATATGTTGTCAATACGCACAGCATGGACATAGATACACTTAAGTGTCTCCACACACCTACGGTTAACATTTTATTGGACAGGAGAGGACCCGCCGTCGTCAACCAGAAAGCGAAATACAGAGAGATTTCCCCTCTCGTACTGATTGAATGAGCATAGATCAATCATTCACGAGAAAGCAATAGATCCAGTTGCATAGTACACGCCGTCAATATGCCTCCACCCTTCAACAAGCACATGCCTGCTTCTACATCATTGGTTGCTTAAAGTTTCACAATGCGATAGATTAGAGTTTCTGTAATATTGTTCAGATAAATAATGTTATAGATGTACCTTACTTTCGCTTGAAGTAACTTTTAAGAATGGCCAACTTTAAAAGATATTTGAAGTAAAAAGATGCTAAATTGATTTTGGCATCCATATCAAAGTCAAGACACCATAGGCTTCAGCAGTAAGAGGTTACAGGAAATTGACTTCATAACGATTTGATGTAGCCTAGAAGGAAATTGTAAGTGCACCAGTATCTAAGGTGGACATATATGTAGGATCAAATCTAGGTAAGTGTTTTAGTTTTGACAATTTGATACTTTCATCAAACTGTACAACTTTAAAATGGATATCTCAAACTTCCAAGGTTTTTCTTTCCAAATGGACACTAAAGTGGCATAGACCAATGGTTTTGAGTTTCTGCCATTTTTCAAATAGTTGACTACATTAGGTTGATCGTTATAATCTACTGTACTTTATTTTCAAGCAGAGATGTCCGACAAAAATTGCAGATATTTAGCCGAGATTACTACATCTACGCTGAATTTCGCGAAAACTTGGATTTTCAATCATAGCTAACACTTTCTTGTTTGGGTTTTCGAACTAACCAATTGTTGTCATATACATCTTGATTCCATGACATTTTGCTTCATATTAATCGGTAAATATGAAAATTAACGGAAATCCGCGAAATCGCGGAGATCTTTCATCCCTGTTCAAGTAACTTTTTACAGATGCCTAACTTTGGAAATATTTTAATTGATAACATACTAAATAAATCTTAGATTTTACACCATATCGTCAACAAAATCCATATTCACAGAGAGAAAGCAATGCATTAGTACAATTAGATTAATAATCATACCATAATAAATAACATGTGTGCTAAACTACACGAGAAGCAAAAAGAAATATCCATAAGAAAAATCAGCTTGCTTTCAGAGAAAGTAACTGCGTTTATTAAACCACTTTGCACCAGTCAAAATGCTGACAATATGGGCTCCAGCAGATACAGCCTGTATTAAATTGGCTTGGTATTTATTCCCTTCTATGCAGCAGTAGAGGTGTAATTTGTGCACCAGTATCTAAGCTGAATCTGTTGGATCAAATCTACGTCAAGTGATTTGGCTTAGACAATTCTATGATTTAATGGGAATCTTCAGCCTTAAGTGCCTATGTGTTCCATCTTACCTGGAATTGACGATTCCAATTGACCTAGCAACTGGGAACACAGCAACTGGACTTCACGTCAGCAACAGTGGAGGAAGTACTCACCTGTAAAATACATGGAAATAAATCAATATCGAATACACACTTTATTATTTAACGTCCATTTTTCTTTTTCCTGACACATCAAGGTTTTTTTTGGGGTGTCTTTTTCTTATTCATAACAGGCTTTCAAATATCGATGAATTAAACACGGTTTCCATTAAGTGAACATCTGATGCTATATCAGTGTGAAGGATATTGATATAGTTTACTGAATAGTAAAATTGACTTCTACATTCCATATGTAAGTGACCTGACTCAGCAAGCCTTGTCAGTAGCTGCAGACAAGGGACTACTAAATATACCTATATAGCTTGAGTGGGAGAGTGAGTGAGTGAGTGAGTGAGTGGGTGAGTGAGTGAATGAGTGAATGAGTGAGTGAGTGAGTGGGTGAGTGAGTGGGTGAGTGAGTGAGTGGGTGGGTGAGTGAGTGAGTGAGTGAGTGAGTGAGTGAGTGAGTGAGTGAGTGAGTGAGTGAGTGAGTCAGTCAGTCAGTCAGTATGTGAGTCAGTCAGTGATTGAATCAATGAGGTGAGGAAGTGGGTAAGTTCGTTTGTTTGGATTTTTGTCATCCTAGTAACATCTACGGTCATACCAGGACGGATACCGACTTGTGACTGTTCGCACTCATAGTGACTTATATTATTACCATACTGGGATATCGAGCCACCAGAACCATCACATGATATCCCACTCAGTCACATTATCCTGATGCTGAACAAACCAGTCTTTGCCCTATTCTATTAATGTCTATTAATGTCTATTAATGTCGAAGGAGAGTTAGCGACACGTATCAATTTTGTACATCAGTGGTTTGACTCGGCTGGGTTTACGAAGCACCAACCTTCCACATGGGAAGCGAGTGCTTTACCAATTCTGCAACTATCTCCGGTTAGTGTGTACTTAAATAAGTGGTGGGTGGATGGGTTGAGTAGGTACCTGAGTGAGGGGTAAGCGAGTTATTAAGTGACTGAGGTAATTAGTGAATGTGTTTGGTGAGTGAGTATTGGGTGAGTAAGGTGATGGAGTGGGTGACTAAGTTAAAGAATGAATGCTCGGTGAGTGATTGGTGAGTGAGAAATGGATGAGTGAGTAATGGGTGAGTGAGTGAATGACTGAGTGAATGATTTTACACCATATGGTCACCAAAATCCATATTCACAGAGAGAAAGCAATGCATTAGTACAATTAGATTAATAATCATACCATAATAAATAACATGTGTGCTAAACTAGACTAGAAGCAAAAAGAAATATCCATAAGAAAAATCAGCTTGCTTTCAGAGAAAGTAACTGCGTTTATTAAACCACTTTGCACCAGGTTACATATATATATATGCTCTATAATCTATTATTGTAATATAAACAAGGACACTACCATCTTCAGTTATATCTGTATTGTTAAATTGTGAACCACAGCTAGTGTATGACATTGTTTAGTTCCAGGTTTGGCCACGCGGCGCCACCTGTCAGGGACTCTGACCTCATATAAGCCAGCTGTGTCTGGCCGTTATCGCCTCCCGACCCACTCGGACGATCAAAATTTACATATATATATGCACCTGGTCATGTACACCGATCAGTAATAGAACATTTGCATTCCCCCCTTGCCGAATATTAGAATATTTTACAGCTACTTGCATGCACACACAGGTGCTGACCATACAGCTCAACCTACTTGTTTTAGAACATTCCAGGTCTTCATACAACTAACGGACTCCTTCCAGTTCCATTAATATAATATTGATATAAAACTCCATTTTATATTTCACATAAAAACATGCATGTCATTGTGTTCCCATACTGTTCCCTAGTTGGAATAAATTTGAGAGTAGATACCGCTGGTGATATGCAGTGTTTCTACCTATCAGTGTGTCCACGATTGTGATGCTTGTGTCTATCTGCCTGTGTTCTTTGTGAAGGTCTCCCTCTACGAAGTATGTAGTTAAAACACTCAAGTTGAATATCTCTCTGCGTTCCCCCAACAAATCCTCACAATCTACTTCCGATACTTGTAGTTAAAACTCAAACAAATCCACCTTGTGTGTATATATTTGGATTCGCTTTGTGAATTAGATTCGCGTTGGGCTCTTAGTTATAAGCTCCCCAACACAGCTTCACTTTCTCCTGCCGTTATCAGTCAGCAGCAGTTCCCCTGACCGCCGATAGAGGGAAACTTCCGGTATCAGGGCGTGCTACTTCCGGTGGCCGTCTACGTGTCAACACGCAAGCGCCCGGTGAGAAGACACATCGATCAGCGCGCGACACGGCGCCCATGTGCGCATGTCAATAAAGGACCGCTCACTTCCGGTCTCTCAGTAAAAAGGTCAATTCTTATACGGAAGCAGTGCCCAACATTTCCGGTTCCGGCGAACCACAACTAGGCGCCGGAAGTGAGCCAGAGGGGGCAGAATATATGCTACATCTGACCGAGGGGAATGTATGTATGCACGTGTGTATGTTGGTCTGTTTGGTGTTGTACGTGCATATGTGTGTGCATATATAATTCTCCAGTGCGAATGAAGCAAGCCAGCGTAAGTTAGCGACGAGGAAGACACGGTGGCGGGACCACCAGTCGTATACGTCGGGTCGGAGGAGGCAGTACATAGAATACATACAGTAGCAATAATAAATTCCTTTCTGCGCCTTTATACTCGTATAATGCCTCAGAAGCACACATATTTATATGTGTGTGTGTGTGTGTGTGCGTGTGTGCGCGGAGGCAGGTAGGGCCAGTTGGTAATGCAATTTTACAGAGGCAGCAGATGAAAGATGTGCTAATATTCCTGCTAGCTGTGTATCCTGTAATTCAGCTTAATCAGATCACATGTCCACGTCACTTCAAATGGAGGGAAGCCCACATCCTACCTGCTTCAGATGCTGGAGACAAATTGGAAGTCTCTGTTCAACTAAGTGTCAGCCTGCAGTTACAGGAGCACTTATCATATGACAGGTAGATAACCCGAGGGGAGATAGCTACCCATCAAAATGATATACATGTAATGAAACATTGACCTTTTAATATAATGAATGATTCAAATAGGCTGCGTAGATTCGCATTGCTATATAGGCTGAAAATAGGTAAGCAAGGACGATAAGGGTGAAGGGTTTGAGTCGGTTGGGTACATAGAAAGCGGTGTGTATGGGAGGATGGAGTGGGGAGAGTGAATGGGGGAGGGCAGGAGAAATGGGAGAGGAGGGGAGGAGAGGATAGGACAGGAGGGAAGATAAGAGGAGGGGAGAGGAAGGGAGAGGAAGGGAGAGGAAGGGAGAGGAAGGGAGAGGAGGGGAGAGGAAGGGACGGAGGGGAGAGGAAGGGAGAGGAAGGGACGGAGGGGAGAGGCCGGGGGACTGAGGGAGAGGAGGGGTGAGGAGGGAAGTAGAGGGGAAAAAGAGGAGGGGAAGGGGATGGGAGGGGAGGGAAGGGACATGGAGGGGGGAAGGAAGGGGAAGTGGGAAGTGGGAAGAGGGGTGGGGGAAGGGAGCGAGGGGGAGTGCAGAAGGCGGATGGGACGACAGGGGAGAGGGGGGAGGGGAATGGGACGACAGGGGAGAGGGGGGGGGGGAGGGGAATGGGACGACGAGGAGAAGAGGAGGGGGAGAGGAGGGGATGGGAGGTGAGAGGAAAGGAGAGGTGGGGTGAGGAGTGAAGTGGACGGGAAGAGAGTTGGGAGATAGATGGGTGGGGAGTGGGGAGTGGTGGATGGGGAAGGGAGGGGAAATGAGGGGAGTGGTGGATGGGGAAGGGAGGGGAAATGAGGGAGATAAGAGGGGAAGAGGGGGGAGCGGAAGGGACGGAAGAAGCTGAAAGATGAGAGGAGGAGAGGGGCGAGAAGAGGAGAGGAGGCAGGTGAGGGAGGGGCAGACACGAGAGAAAGGTGGAGATGGCGGGAGGAGAGAGGAGGTGAGGGAAGGTTGGGGGGTTGGGAAGTGACGTGAAGGAGAGGAGGTGACAATAGGTGAGAACGGGAGGAGAGTGGAGAGAGGGGAGGTGGTGGTGGAGGGGACGGGAGAGGAGACATCAGTCCCACACAAACGCGAGCACATACCTTGTTCTGGCCACGGGAAATGAGCGTCCGCTCCACGATTGAAATATTGATTACAAATTTCCTACTCCAAGGACGAGAGGCGGGTGGCGACGGATACGGCCGCGGCCGGAATCATTGGCGCGGTGCGAGCAAGCAATTCACCACCCAGCTCGTCAACCAGGCCACTGCCGAGTCGCTCAGACCCAATTCATTCCCGCTGTCATATCAGACTCCACCTTCCTAATCCGTCTTCTAAATTGGCGCGTGCAGGTTTCACAACATAGGCTTGCCTTCGCCGTCACCGACATTGTGCGCATACATATACATATATATATATATATATATATATATATATATATATATATGCGCATCTGAAGCAGGTAACATAACAGAGATATGTGGACTTTCCTCCATTTGAAGTGACACACAGATGTAATATGATTAAGCTGAATTACAGAATACACGGGTAGCGAGAATATTAGCACAGGCAACGGGAATGTCAGCACATCTTTCATCTGCTGCCTCTTTAAAATTACGTTATATATCTACATTATATATATAATATATATATATATATTATATTTTAATAATATATATATATATATATATATTATAATATAGTATAGTTATACGAGTCTTACCTTGGTACAGATGATGGAATAACTGTTGTTTTACCGAGGTTAATAAGCCTCGGATAGATGTGGGCTAGGGAGAGGTAAGCACGTCCGGTACCAGCAATCTTAACCTACTTATTGAGGATAAAAATGACTTTCAAACAATGGATACTATTACTTTACCGAAAAGGTACACCAACGGAATAGATGTGGCAGGGTGTGGCGGGAGGGCCCTAGCCCACATCTATCCGAGGCTTATACCTCGGTAAAACAACAGTTATCCATCATCTGTACCAAGGTAAGACTCGTATAACTATACTATTTTACCTCGGTAAACAGCCTCAGGCTAGCCTCAGGCTAGGGAGACCTTTACATAATTCATTTTTATCCTTAATATCATTCTTTCTTATTATTATAACATTCTAAATTTTTGTTCTCACCTATTCTTGTTAGTTGGCGAGAAGACGCTTTGCAACGCCGGTAGGCTTTTCTAGTCGTTTATTATAATGTTTTGCAAACGACTTAGCCGTCTTCCAGCCTGCATGCGCTAGTATTCTTTTCACAGAAATACCAAGCACCCGTGCCTTGGAGACCATGGCTCCTCTAGTTGAGTGGGAAGAGTATTTACTCGTATCCACTCCAGCCAATTTCAACACCGTAATTGTCCATCTGGCAAGTGTGTCTCGTGAAATCGCCTTATGTGGCTTTATAAAGCTCACTAATAGTTGTTGTGATGCACGTAAATCCTTTGTCTTGTATATATAAGCCCGTATGGCCGACACAACACATAATTTCCGATCATTCGGAAAACAGTCTAAGTGAACCGTTGATAAAGGGTCACCTAACGTGTTCGATTTAAGCAATTTTTCTAAATCAAACGTAGCTTGTTGCTTGTCTATTTCTAATCCAGTTAAGGATAAAGCAACAATCGTCTGTCCTCTGTGTCCGGTTACTAACAATAACAGGACCGCGACCTTAAAACCTAACTGTTTTATATCTAACCACGAGTTGTGAGGCCAAGCCTGAAACAACTTAAATACTATAGAAACATCCCAAAACCGACTATACTTTGGTTTTGGAGGATTCCTTTGATAAATTGAACGAAGTAAATAACAAATAACATAATGTTTTCCAACTGTTTCGCCATCAATTCTAGGTAATATAATTGATAACGCACACCTCGCCGCATTAATCGATCCAAAGGAAAGTCCTTCATCCTCTAGAGAACGAAGAAACCGAGCTACTTGTGAAATCTTTGGATTTGTTGGCTTAACTTTCATTAACAAACAATGTACACCCCATTTCTTTAAATAGGTTGTATACATTTTGACAGTTCCTGGCCTCCAGGCATCCGATACTATCCTATCCTCAGTAATTCTGTCCAATCCAAATTGCTGTAGCTGCTTCCTTAGAAAAGGAATGCCAATAGGGGCGTCGTTGACACGTCGCCGTGAACCACTAGCGGTCCGTGGTGCGTCAGATTCCCGAGTTTTCTTGGGAATCGTATACGATCTTTTGCCAGTTGTGAAACTGCTGGCAGCCAAGGTTGCGTGTCCCAATCGGGCA
Source organism: Branchipolynoe longqiensis (assembly GCA_030323885.1). Taxonomy (NCBI): domain Eukaryota; kingdom Metazoa; phylum Annelida; class Polychaeta; order Phyllodocida; family Polynoidae; genus Branchipolynoe; species Branchipolynoe longqiensis. The sequence goes on along the minus strand of CM059187.1, from coordinate 31,160,204 downwards.
CCACCAGTATCGCATGTGTCCCTTCCAAGCCGATTTTTCTCACTACTCGGCTGATAATGCTAAATGGTGGGAAAATATAAAAATAATTATTTTCCCAGGTAATAGCAAACGCATCTACTTTCCAAGCATCCGGTTCAGGATGCCAAGAAACATAACAGGGTAACTTGTTATTATTTCGTGATGCAAATAAGTCAACTTCAGGTGTACCCCATTTTTCACAAACGAAGTTAAACAAATGTGTAGAGAGAGACCACTCTAAATGGTCATGGAAATTTCTACTTTTATAATCTGCAAGTGTATTTTGTGACCCTGGAATATGCGCTACAGTCAGCCAGACTTGTTGAGCCTGTGCCCAGTTCCAAATCAGTTTAGATAACTGATTGCAAGACTTTGATTTGGTTCCACCCATGTTACGAATATATGCCATGGCAGTAGTATTATCAGTTAGTATTCTAACCTGTGATTTATTTATCTTTACTAAACTACGTAAGCCCAGATAAATAGCACGCAATTCTAGTGCATTAATATAGTCTGATTTTTCATCATCAAGCCATCTACCTCCTGTTGTGACCCCATCTCGATGAGCTCCCCAACCTTCTAACGAAGCATCAGTAGTAATTACTGTATTAGGTTCCGCCATGCGGATTGGATTTGGTGAACTTGCTATATGTTGCATCCACCATCCAATATCCTGTAACCCTTCTTGCGAAATAAACATCTTTCGCTCAAAATTGCCTTTAGTTCGTGTTAACGCTAAATTTTTATCTATTTCTAGCGACTTAATATGGGCCTTCCCATATAACACAGCAGGTGCATATGATGTCATTATGCCAATAAGAACAGCAACCTGTCTAATTTTTGGCTTTGATAACTTAATAAGCTGAGTCGCTGTAGTCATAAACTTAATTAGTTTTTGTTCTGTTATCGACACTGTAAGGGACTGTGTATCCAGAATAAACCCTAAACATTTGAGTTGTTTTGTTGGTTTAAACACTGACTTTTGTTGATGTACATAAAACCCCAATTTAGTGAGTAATGCACATAAATCCAAAACTGCATTCACACAACCAATTTGTGTTGATGCTATAATAAAAGAATCATCTATGTATGGAAACATTATATGACCCTTCCTCGCCATTACCGAGAAAACAGGTTTAAGCAATTTAGTAAATAAACGTGGCGCACAAGCTAAGCCATTCGGCATGCAGGTAAACTCATAGAGTTGGTTATCCCAAATAAATCGAAGAAATTTTCGGTATTGTTCCATTATGGGAAGCGTATAATATGCATCCTGTAAATCAACACTAGCCATCCACGCATCTGGTGTAATCAGATCTCGTGCCGTATCTAGAGAGAACATTTTAAAATGTCGATATTCCACCCTTTTATTAAGGATTGTTAAATCCAGGATCATTCGAACATCACCATTAGGCTTCGGTCTCGAGAAAATGTTTGAAATAAACTGTCCTGAACAGTGTGTCACTTTTTGTATAATTCCTTTCTCAAAGAATTTATGTACCTGTTTAGTTAGTGCGTCTCGTTCAACTGGTTGAATGTTATATGGAAAAGGTATTATACTTTGTACAGGAATTTGTGTAAAGGGAATGTGAACACCCCTAACTATTTTTATAATTTCTTGGTCACTAGTAATTTTGTGCCACTCAGAAATATGATTACTAATATTACCAGCCACAAAGTTGCTTACAGTTTGTGTGTTTTTAGAGGCTGCAGGGACTTGTAAAGTTTGTGTTTGGACCTCTACTTGGACCCGCCCCTGGGGAAAGGTCTCGACGAGTTGAACCCTCGGCCTATTGGCCGTGCGGTGTTGTCGGTCCAGCCTGGGCGAGCGCCCCGGCCCCGAAACCCTTGACCGAAGTTTGAACTCGGTCTGGTTCCTCTGGTGAACCGTCGTGGACGAAAATCCCCTCGTGACTTTTTGAAACGAGGAACTTCCTGTTTCTTCTTGCCATCCATGTTTTTGCCACTCTTGGCTGCAGTCTCTACCTCTTTATAGAGGTATTGTAGTTGACCGCCAAACATCTTGGTATTATCTAAAGGTTTCCCTTTAATCGGCTCTGGAGCAAGATAGAGCGTAAACTCCTTCCCCTCATTATCGGTAACCTTCTTAGAGCGAGCCACTTCTTTGCCAGCATCTGTGCAAACTGACTTGAAGACATTTTCATATCTTCGAAACGACAGGTAATTACCTGCCGCCGCTAACACTGCAATGCCTTTGTCCATTGTCTTAGCCAAAGACGAGAACTTATTTTCACTCTGCATCCTATTAGCCACAGGAACAATAGCTGTTAGGGTAGCCAACACTGCCTTATGCACTGTGTGCAACACATCCTCAAACTTCTTACGGTCATCCGTCATATTGACATCCCGATCCATTTCTTTAATGATGGAGTTGGGAACACCCTTTATGCCTGTTAACTCATCTCCTAACTTGGAGATAACCTCCGCCGGTTTGAACGTGCGAAAATGACCATTCACGGTCTCGCGCATAAGCGTAGTGGTTTTAACCCGCTTAGCCTTTGGCTTCTCCACCTTCTTAGCCACTTTAGTGCCAATGTCCGCATAGACCCCTTCATATACGGTGTCTGAGTCTGATTCCGTAGAAGTAGACTCAGTGGACGACTCAGAAGAAGAATATTTCCTCTTCCTCTTCTTCTTTTTGGACTTAGTCTTCCGCTTTTTGCGCAAACCAGACTCTGCCCGCTCCTTGGTGAATTCATCACCCGAAGAAATCACCTGTTTCTTCTTCTTCCTCCGTTTAGGAGAAGGAGGAGGAGGAGCCTTAAGCTCCACCGCCGAGTCTGTGTCCAAGAAATCCTCAAATGAATCCTCTTGGACACTCGGCCTACGCCGCTTCCGAGACACAGGCGATTTGGCAGTCAAGATGTGGCTTTCCAATCTTGCAAAGCGAGCCTCCCAATCTGGAGGCGCAGGCACATCAGGCACTGCGTCCTCGTCCGGGTCGGAGAGGATATGCGCCCGGGGCTGTGTCGACGGCCCTGCCGACAACACAGGTGAGGAGTCGTACTCCTCGTCCACTCCACTCGGAACACGCCCCTCGGCTGCTGCTGCACCGCGCTTACTCCGCTTCGTGGCCATCGGGAGCTGAAACAAAATTTTTGATCAGTCCCGGTATATATATATGTCACAATATGGTTGTTTCAAACTCATTTGGACATCTATTGGTGTTAGAGAACGTGTTTATACCGTTATAACACAGGCGTAATAAGCTAAATTTGTGCGTGGGTTGTGGGTCAAGCCCAAACCTTACGCGGGGTCGGGACCAGTGTATCGGCCCGCCCATCCCTCTGTTCCGCACACTTCTCCCACCTGTGACTACTACGTCAACAAGTTGGAGAAAATGCTACGAAACTCGGAGAAACGCCTGAAAAAGTTTTGTCTAGGGGAGTCTATAAAAGAAACCCAGGAGCATCTCCAACATTACTCTCTATTAGAGTACGAGAGAATTTCCACATGAGATAGGGCGAAACCCACATCTCTACCCATAGTCACACGGTGACCCGGGTGTTGACATAACCGCTAATGACCGGTTTGGTTCCTTCGCGAAACCCACTCGAGTGTTCTATCCTTGGTTGTTTATAACCAAATAACTCGTCCAAATTGGACCAACGAAAGTCTAAACTTTCCATATTGATGCTCTAATGCATCATAATTAAGCTAACCACAGTTTTTATTATACTTACTGCGTATTTGCTTGTATGTAGACTAATTTTGCCGGAGCAACCCAACGACACGTTATCCAGTCGTGAGTTGTATATGCTAATTGCTGGTACCGGACGTGCTTACCTCTCCCTAGCCTGAGGCTAGCCTGAGGCTGTTTACCGAGGTAAAATATATATATATATATATATATATGGCCACATATGTTGGCGCCAGTGGCGTTTGTGAGGTGAGACCTGCCGGAGGAGGCCTGGAGAAAGGCGGGGTGCCGATTGGCGTGAGCATGGTGGAGCGCCGCTGCTTTTCTGGCCTCATTTCCTGCCGAGTAGTTGGCATTTCCGTCTGCCTACCGTCCGATCCGCCCGCTCCCCACCCCCCGCTAAGGTTACACGACCAGTGGCACGGCCTCCACCCCCGGCCACCTCGGACTGACCGCCTCCCTCCTCAGGCCCAACGGGAGCATGGCAGCAGGAGCGTACTGCAGCGCCCCCTACTTCAACTCAAACACTGCGCCTCGTTACACTTCCTGTAGTGTAGAGAGAAGAGCGGCGTTTGATTGACTGTTGGGGTTTTACATCATGGCAACATCTAAGATCATTTCGGGATGGGTATTGACTTGTGACACTGCATAGATCTACTCACAGCACTTTTATATTCCTGCCCCACTGGGAAACCAGGCTGCTGGCACCATGACCCAATTTGTCCACTCAGTCACATTATCCTGATACTTCGCTAATCAGTCCTCATCCTATTCGTTTAATGCCAAGCGCCAGGCTAGGTAGCGACACGTATCAATTTTTGCAAGTCATTGGTTTGACTCAGACAGGGTTTGATTTAAACTTCTCACCTTCCGCATGGAAAGCCTGCACTCTTAGCAATTCAGCCACCGCGTCGGTCAGAAGAGCAGCGAGCATATAGATATGTAATAAATAACGCCGAGAGCACAATACAACCACTTTCTTGGTTTTGTTTTTAAACGTGAAACTCCGTTATGGTTTAAGAAAATGTGACGTATCCTTCTCTGTAGCGGTCACAGGGAGCAAGCAGTGCACACCACATGTGTTCAACACCAACAGGCTCTTCTAAACGCAGTCATGGTCTGCCACAAACAGCGGGCCGACCTCCACGCCGACATTCTTTAGCCCACGGCGGCCAAGGCCTTTGCGCATCTGTCTGCGCAGCCTGCATTGTGTAGTACATTCAGTGTACGTGTATGAACGCCAGGCAAGGTCACAAACACACACGCACACATTCAGCCTGTGTCGTTCGATCAGACTTTGTCAAGGACATAGCTGAACATAGATCTACTATTCACAAGGTGCAGAAAGCTTGCTGTGTACACACAGATCATGCAGGTGAAACAGGGGTGTTCACTGTGAATGTGAAACAGGGACTTTATGCCTTTGTTCGATCGACGCCATTTATAGCAGTATCCATAGTCCATTGATATTTTAGCTGCACACTGAGATCTAACGGGGGACCCGCGACAATATTTCGACAAATAGACAGAAATACACATATAGATCTGATATTGATACATACATTTAATAATACATTGTGTCAGAGAGCGTGTATATAAACAGATGAGAGGGACAACTCCCATACTAGACCGTGTAACAGCTGCCGACTGTGGCGCTCCAAGTGGTGGTTGTTAACAGTATATACACAGCTGACAAACTCAAGGCAATGTCAATGGTCGTGTGCAATCTTCCTACATAAAAAGTTAAATATCTCTAAAACTACAACACCTAGAAACAAACTGATTGGAATACACATAGAAAACATGTTTACCAACAAGATTATATAAAATTGATATGGTTAGGGTTCTGGATTTCTATTAATTTGGAATAAAACTGACGTTTTTCACTACGCGTACGGCAAACTCAAGGCAATGTCAATGGTCGTGTGCAATCTTCCTACAGAAAAAGTGAAATATCTCTAAAACTACACCAAATAGAAACAAGCCGATTAGAACACACATAGAAAACATGTTTACCAAAAAGATTATATAAAATTGATAAGGTTAGGCTTTTGCATTTCTATTAATTTTGAATAAAAACAAATGTTTTGCACTGCACGTACCGTCAAACTCAAAGCTTGTTCAAC
>CM059187.1:31059060-31153899 GCA_030323885.1 Branchipolynoe longqiensis | reverse complement strand
GGCCACTGCCGAGTCGCTGAGACCCAATTCATTCCCGCTGTCATATCAGACGCCACCTTCCTAATCCGTCTTCTAAATTGGCGCGTGCAGGTTTCACAACATAGGCTTGCTTTCGCCGTCGCCGACATTGTGTGCATACTTATATATATACATATTATATATATACAATTATATATATGGTAATATATATAGATATATATATATATATTATATATAATATTATATACATATATAATAATATGCGCATCTGAAGGACAGGTAACATAGTAGAGATATGTGGGACTTTCCTCCATTTTTGAAGTGCCACGCACATGTAATAATGATTAAGCTGAATTACAGAATGCACGGTAGCGGGAATATTAGCACAGGCAATGAATTCAGCACTTCTTTCATCTGCTGCCTCTTAAAATTACGTTATATATATATATATATATATATGAACACGGATAAATGTTATATATATATATATATATATATATATATATATATATATAGTATAGTTATACGAGTCTTACCTTGGTACAGATGATGGATAACTGTTGTTTTACCGAGGTATAAGCCTCGGATAGATGTGGGCTAGGGAGAGGTAAGCACGTCCGGTACCAGCAATCTTAACCTACTTATTGAGGATAAAAATGACTTTCAAACAATGGATACTATTACTTTACCGAAAAGGTACACCAACGGAATAGATGTGGCAGGGTGTGGCGGGAGGGCCCTAGCCCACATCTATCCGAGGCTTATACCTCGGTAAAACAACAGTTATCCATCATCTGTACCAAGGTAAGACTCGTATAACTATACTATTTTACCTCGGTAAACAGCCTCAGGCTAGCCTCAGGCTAGGGAGACCTTTACATAATTCATTTTTATCCTTAATATCATTCTTTCTTATTATTATAACATTCTAAATTTTTGTTCTCACCTATTCTTGTTAGTTGGCGAGAAGACGCTTTGCAACGCCGGTAGGCTTTTCTAGTCGTTTATTATAATGTTTTGCAAACGACTTAGCCGTCTTCCAGCCTGCATGCGCTAGTATTCTTTTCACAGAAATACCAAGCACCCGTGCCTTGGAGACCATGGCTCCTCTAGTTGAGTGGGAAGAGTATTTACTCGTATCCACTCCAGCCAATTTCAACACCGTAATTGTCCATCTGGCAAGTGTGTCTCGTGAAATCGCCTTATGTGGCTTTATAAAGCTCACTAATAGTTGTTGTGATGCACGTAAATCCTTTGTCTTGTATATATAAGCCCGTATGGCCGACACAACACATAATTTCCGATCATTCGGAAAACAGTCTAAGTGAACCGTTGATAAAGGGTCACCTAACGTGTTCGATTTAAGCAATTTTTCTAAATCAAACGTAGCTTGTTGCTTGTCTATTTCTAATCCAGTTAAGGATAAAGCAACAATCGTCTGTCCTCTGTGTCCGGTTACTAACAATAACAGGACCGCGACCTTAAAACCTAACTGTTTTATATCTAACCACGAGTTGTGAGGCCAAGCCTGAAACAACTTAAATACTATAGAAACATCCCAAAACCGACTATACTTTGGTTTTGGAGGATTCCTTTGATAAATTGAACGAAGTAAATAACAAATAACATAATGTTTTCCAACTGTTTCGCCATCAATTCTAGGTAATATAATTGATAACGCACACCTCGCCGCATTAATCGATCCAAAGGAAAGTCCTTCATCCTCTAGAGAACGAAGAAACCGAGCTACTTGTGAAATCTTTGGATTTGTTGGCTTAACTTTCATTAACAAACAATGTACACCCCATTTCTTTAAATAGGTTGTATACATTTTGACAGTTCCTGGCCTCCAGGCATCCGATACTATCCTATCCTCAGTAATTCTGTCCAATCCAAATTGCTGTAGCTGCTTCCTTAGAAAAGGAATGCCAATAGGGGCGTCGTTGACACGTCGCCGTGAACCACTAGCGGTCCGTGGTGCGTCAGATTCCCGAGTTTTCTTGGGAATCGTATACGATCTTTTGCCAGTTGTGAAACTGCTGGCAGCCAAGGTTGCGTGTCCCAATCGGGCACCACCAGTATCGCATGTGTCCCTTCCAAGCCGATTTTTCTCACTACTCGGCTGATAATGCTAAATGGTGGGAAAATATAAAAATAATTATTTTCCCAGGTAATAGCAAACGCATCTACTTTCCAAGCATCCGGTTCAGGATGCCAAGAAACATAACAGGGTAACTTGTTATTATTTCGTGATGCAAATAAGTCAACTTCAGGTGTACCCCATTTTTCACAAACGAAGTTAAACAAATGTGTAGAGAGAGACCACTCTAAATGGTCATGGAAATTTCTACTTTTATAATCTGCAAGTGTATTTTGTGACCCTGGAATATGCGCTACAGTCAGCCAGACTTGTTGAGCCTGTGCCCAGTTCCAAATCAGTTTAGATAACTGATTGCAAGACTTTGATTTGGTTCCACCCATGTTACGAATATATGCCATGGCAGTAGTATTATCAGTTAGTATTCTAACCTGTGATTTATTTATCTTTACTAAACTACGTAAGCCCAGATAAATAGCACGCAATTCTAGTGCATTAATATAGTCTGATTTTTCATCATCAAGCCATCTACCTCCTGTTGTGACCCCATCTCGATGAGCTCCCCAACCTTCTAACGAAGCATCAGTAGTAATTACTGTATTAGGTTCCGCCATGCGGATTGGATTTGGTGAACTTGCTATATGTTGCATCCACCATCCAATATCCTGTAACCCTTCTTGCGAAATAAACATCTTTCGCTCAAAATTGCCTTTAGTTCGTGTTAACGCTAAATTTTTATCTATTTCTAGCGACTTAATATGGGCCTTCCCATATAACACAGCAGGTGCATATGAGGTCATTATGCCAATAAGAACAGCAACCTGTCTAATTTTTGGCTTTGATAACTTAATAAGCTGAGTCGCTGTAGTCATAAACTTAATTAGTTTTTGTTCTGTTATCGACACTGTAAGGGACTGTGTATCCAGAATAAACCCTAAACATTTGAGTTGTTTTGTTGGTTTAAACACTGACTTTTGTTGATGTACATAAAACCCCAATTTAGTGAGTAATGCACATAAATCCAAAACTGCATTCACACAACCAATTTGTGTTGATGCTATAATAAAAGAATCATCTATGTATGGAAACATTATGTGACCCTTCCTCGCCATTACCGAGAAAACAGGTTTAAGCAATTTAGTAAATAAACGTGGCGCACAAGCTAAGCCATTCGGCATGCAGGTAAACTCATAGAGTTGGTTATCCCAAATAAATCGAAGAAATTTTCGGTATTGTTCCATTATGGGAAGCGTATAATATGCATCCTGTAAATCAACACTAGCCATCCACGCATCTGGTGTAATCAGATCTCGTGCCGTATCTAGAGAGAACATTTTAAAATGTCGATATTCCACCCTTTTATTAAGGATTGTTAAATCCAGGATCATTCGAACATCACCATTAGGCTTCGGTCTCGAGAAAATGTTTGAAATAAACTGTCCTGAACAGTGTGTCACTTTTTGTATAATTCCTTTCTCAAAGAATTTATGTACCTGTTTAGTTAGTGCGTCTCGTTCAACTGGTTGAATGTTATATGGAAAAGGTATTATACTTTGTACAGGAATTTGTGTAAAAGGAATTTGAACACCCCTAACTATTTCTATAATTTCTTGGTCACTAGTAATTTTGTGCCACTCAGAAATATGATTACTAATATTACCAGCCACAAAGTTGCTTACAGTTTGTGTGTTTTTAGAGGCTGCAGGGACTTGTAAAGTTTGTGTTTGGACCTCTACTTGGACCCGCCCCTGGGGAAAGGTCTCGACGAGTTGAACCCTCGGCCTATTGGCCGTGCGGTGTTGTCGGTCCAGCCTGGGCGAGCGCCCCGGCCCCGAAACCCTTGACCGAAGTTTGAACTCGGTCTGGTTCCTCTGGTGAACCGTCGTGGACGAAAATCCCCTCGTGACTTTTTGAAACGAGGAGTTTCCTGTTTCTTCTTGCCATCCATGTTTTTGCCACTCTTGGCTGCAGTTTCTACCTCTTTATAGAGGTATTGTAGTTGACCGCCAAACATTTTCGTGTTATCTAAAGGTTTCCCTTTAATCGGCTCTGGAGCAAGAAAGAGCGTAAACTCTTTCCCATCATTATCGGTAACCTTCTTTGAGCGAGCCACTTCTTTGCCAGCATCTGTGCAAACTGACTTGAAGACATTTTCATATCTTCGATACGACAGGTAATTACCTGCCGCCGCCAACAATGCAATGCCTTTGTCCATCGTCTTAGCCAAAGACGAGAACTTATTTTCACTCTGCATCCTATTAGCCACAGGAACAATAGCTGTTAGGGTAGCCAACACTGCCTTATGCACTGTGTGCAACACATCCTCAAACTTCTTACGGTCATCCGTCATATTGACATCCCGATCCATTTCTTTAATGATGGAGTTGGGAACACCCTTTATGCCTGTTAACTCATCTCCTAACTTGGAGATAACCTCCGCCGGTTTGAACGTGCGAAAATGACCATTCACGGTCTCGCGCATAAGCGTAGTGGTTTTAACCCGCTTAGCCTTTGGCTTCTCCACCTTCTTAGCCACTTTAGTGCCAATGTCCGCATAGACCCCTTCATATACGGTGTCTGAGTCTGATTCCGTAGAAGTAGACTCAGTGGACGACTCAGAAGAAGAATATTTCCTCTTCCTCTTCTTCTTTTTGGACTTAGTCTTCCGCTTTTTGCGCAAACCAGACTCTGCCCGCTCCTTGGTGAATTCATCACCCGAAGAAATCACCTGTTTCTTCTTCTTCCTCCGTTTAGGAGAAGGAGGAGGAGGAGCCTTAAGCTCCACCGCCGAGTCTGTGTCCAAGAAATCCTCAAATGAATCCTCTTGGACACTCGGCCTACGCCGCTTCCGAGACACAGGCGATTTGGCAGTCAAGATGTGGCTTTCCAATCTTGCAAAGCGAGCCTCCCAATCTGGAGGCGCAGGCACATCAGGCACTGCGTCCTCGTCCGGGTCGGAGAGGATATGCGCCCGGGGCTGTGTCGACGGCCCTGCCGACAACACGGGTGAGGAGTCGTACTCCTCGTCCACTCCACTCGGAACACGCCCCTCGGCTGCTGCTGCACCGCGCTTACTCCGCTTCGTGGCCATCGGGAACTGAAACAAACATTTTTGATCAGTCCCGGTATATATATATGTCACAATATGGTTGTTTCAAACTCATTTGGACATCTATTGGTGTTAAAGAACGTGTTTATACCGTTATAACACAGGCGTAATAAGCTAAATTTGTGCGTGGGTTGTGGGTCAAGCCCAAACCTTACGCGGGGTCGGGACCAGTGTATCGGCCCGCCCATCCCTCTGTTCCGCACACTTCTCCCACCTGTGACTACTACGTCAACAAGTTGGAGAAAATGCTACGAAACTCGGAGAAACGCCTGAAAAAGTTTTGTCTAGGGGAGTCTATAAAAGAAACCCAGGAGCATCTCCAACATTACTCTCTATTAGAGTACGAGAGAATTTCCACATGAGATAGGGCGAAACCCACATCTCTACCCATAGTCACACGGTGACCCGGGTGTTGACATAACCGCTAATGACCGGTTTGGTTCCTTCGAGAAACCCACTCGAGTGTTCTATCCTTGGTTGTTTATAACCAAATAACTCGTCCAAATTGGACCAACGAAAGTCTAAACTTTCCATATTGATGCTCTAATGCATCATAATTAAGCTAACCACAGTTTTTATTATACTTACTGCGTATTTGCTTGTATGTAGACTAATTTTGCCGGAGCAACCCAACGACACGTTATCCAGTCGTGAGTTGTATATGCTAATTGCTGGTACCGGACGTGCTTACCTCTCCCTAGCCTGAGGCTAGCCTGAGGCTGTTTACCGAGGTAAAATATATATATATATATATATATATGGCCACATATGTTGGCGCCAGTGGCGTTTGTGAGGTGAGACCTGCCGGAGGAGGCCTGGAGAAAGGCGGGGTGCCGATTGGCGTGAGCATAGTGGAGCGCCGCTGCTTTTCTGGCCTCATTTCCTGCCGAGTAGTTGGCATTTCCGTCCGCCTACCGTCCGATCCGCCCGCTCCCCACCCCCCGCTAAGCTTACACGACCACTGGCACGGCCTCCACCCCCGGCCACCTCGGGACTGACCGCCTCCCTCCTCAGGCCCAACGGGAGCATGGCAGCAGGAGCGTACTGCAGCGCCCCCCACTTCAACTCAAACACTGCGCCTCGTTACACTTCCTGTAGTATAGAGAGAAGAGCGGCGTTTGATTGACTGTTGGGGTTTTACATCATGGCAACATCTAAGATCATTTCGGGATGGGTATTGACTTGTGACAGTGCATAGATCTACTCACAGCACTTTTATATTCCTGCCCCACTGGGAAACCAGGCTGCTGGCACCATGACCCAATTTGTCCACTCAGTCACATTATCCTGATACTTCGCTAATCAGTCCTCATCCTATTCGTTTAATGCCAAGCGCCAGGCTAGGTAGCGACACGTATCAATTTTTGCAAGTCATTGGTTTGATTTAAACTTCTCACCTTCCGCATGGAAAGCCTGCACTCTTAGCAATTCAGCCACCGCGTCGGTCAGAAGAGCAGCGAGCATATAGATATGTAATAAATAACGCCGAGAGCACAATACAACCACTTTCTTGGTTTTGTTTTTAAACGTGAAACTCCGTTATGGTTTAAGAAAATGTGACGTATCCTTCTCTGTAGCGGTCACAGGGAGCAAGCAGTGCACACCACATGTGTTCAACACCAACAGACTCTTCTAACCCAGTCATGGTCTGCCACAAACAGCGGGCCGACCTGCACGCCGACATTCTTTAGCCCACGGCGGCCAAGGCCTTTGCGCATCTGTCTGCGCAGCCTGCATTGTGTAGTACATTCAGTGTACTTGTATGAACGCCAGGCAAGGTCACAAACACACACGCACACATTCAGCCTGTGTCGTTCGATCAGACTTTGTCAAGGACATAGCTGAACATAGATCTACTATTCACAAGGTGCAGAAAGCTTGCTGTGTACACACAGATCATGCAGGTGAAACAGGGGTGTTCACTGTGAATGTGAAAGAGGGACTTTATGCCTTTGTTCGATCGACGCCATTTATAGCAGTATCCATAGTCCATTGATATTTTAGCTGCACACTGAGATCTAACGGGGGACCCGCGACAATATTTCGACAAATAGACAGAAATACACATATAGATCTGATATTGATACATACATTTAATAATACATTGTGTCAGAGAGCGTGTATATAAACAGATGAGAGGGACAACTCCCATACTAGACCGTGTAACAGCTGCCGACTGTGGCGCTCCAAGTGGTGGTTGTTGAACAGTATATGACACAGCTGTCAAACTCAAGGCATTGTCAATGGTCGTGTGCAATCTTCCTACAGAAAAAGTTAAATATCTCTAAAACTACACCACCTAGAAACAAACTGATTGGAATACACATAGAAAACATGTTTACCAACAAGATTATATTAAATTGATATGGTTAGGGTTCTGGATTTCTATTAATTTGGAATAAAACTGACGTTTTTCACTACGCGTACTGGCAAACTCAAGGCATTGTCAATGGTCGTGTGCAATCTTCCTACAGAAAAAGTGAAATATCTCTAAAACTAACCAAATAGAAACAAGCCGCTTAGTACACATATAGAAAACATGTTTACCAAAAGGATTATATTAAATTGATAAGGTTAGGCTTTTGCATTTCTATTAATTTTGAATAAAAACAAATGTTTTGCACTGCACATACCGTCAAACTCAAAGCTTGTTCAACACTAACCGCCAGGAACACCACCGTAGCCTGTGTTACCGATTTTCGCGGGAGTTGTCCCTCTCATCTGTTTATATACACGCTCTCTGATTGTGTATAGAAATAGGCATACTAGCAATTATTAACCGATATGGGCTTTTAAAATCCGAGCGACTCCTTAGTAGGTATTGAACGAGGTATATAGCTGAGTTCGACATGCTCAGGGTTGCCAACATTGGAAAACGAAAAACCATAGATCTTAAGGGATGTTATATTGGGGGTTCTGGGCACTCCTCCCCAAAAATGGTAAAATCGTTGATGCTCTGTGGTGCATTTTGGACACAATAATCCATAAGATCTATATAACATTACTATATTAATGGGTTGCCAACATTGCAAAGGGAAAAACCGGACGATCGACATCAGGTGATGATGAGGACATACAATATTGTACCTCTTATGGTGAAACAGTAAGGGTTGGCAACCCTACATGCCATGAGAAGGAAATCATTAAATAGTAAATTTTAGACCCTGGCCATTCTGTTCGTTGGGAGTAATTATTTTACGTATAATCAGCCACAGGTGAACTCAGAGTGGGCAGTACTACTACTAGTAGGTACTCCAAAGTGATTTTTTATTTTAATGTTTCAGTATTTAAAATAATATATATCTTTTAAATCTGATTCCAGATATATAAGATTTATATAGATCTCTTGATAAGTTCCGAAATTATGAGGTTATAAACATTAATTTTTTTGCACTTATTTGTGCACATTTCCAAATTAGGCAAATTAGGTTTTTAAGGCCCCAGCCCAAAAGCTATGTTGCATATAATTTGTCCAATATTAAAGAATCTTACTCTCTATAGCACAAATAGCAGGCATAATTTTTTCCAGACCATTATCTTTGTTATTCTTCCAGATATTTCATGCTAAACTTGCTAAATTCCTTCATTTCGACTGAATATCAGCAGGGTCAATTATAAATTCCTTAAAACATCATAACTTCTGTTGTACTTACACTATCACTCTAATTCTTATTCTAAAATAATCTAAATCAAAAGCTCTATATGATCGTACATGTTTTCTGTTGACACGGTAGCTTCAATCCATGCCATATTCGTTGCTCCAGTGCAGAGATGGGAATACACAGTGACTTCTCAGACCAACCTTGATGAGCATGATATGAATCTCAACCAAATATTGTTCTGGTTAGGTAGAGGAAGACTTGAGCTTTCTGATGATATAATTTTCAGCACGATCCTAATCAATTTTTAAGGAGGATTGATGTCTTAATGTTTTCACTCCTTCAGTTCAATCAAATTTGCCACTTAAAAACAGTCATGCTTGATATGCTAATGAAGCCTAGTTTCTTCTGTCTTTCATTGGTGGTTATTTTTAGCTCAGGTCACTGTGCTCACCAAGGTATCAATTTTAGGGAAGGGAGTAGGTCAGACTGGATGAAAACAAACTCGGCGAGCATGCAGAGCTGCCGATGGTTCCCCCAAACAAGTTTCTAATTTATTTCATAATGCGAACTAAAAATCAGATACCATAAAAGACAAAAGAATAAGCTTTAATTTCATATAATTTTTATTTCAAACGAAGCAGAATTGGTAGAGATTGAAGCTGATGGTTCCCCCAAACAAGTTTCTAATTTATTTCATAATGCAAACTAAAAATCAGATACCATAAAAGACAAAAGAATAAGCTTTAATTTCATATAATTTTTATTTCAAACGAAGCAGAATTGGTAGAGATTGAAGTGTTTTAAAAAGGGTTAAAATTTGTCAAATTTCACGCTGCGGACACCATATACGCCCACTTTGGAGTACCTACTACCAGGCAGGGCATTGTGGATTATAATTAATAAGGCCATGGAGAGTGTGTTACTAATGCTATCTAGACAAGTGGTTCTCAACCGGGAGCCATATGGCCCCCTAGGGGACCATTTGACATTGCTGTGGACCACGTGAATGAAATATTTTAATGGGCCATACCAATTTTACTTCAGGGCGTTATCATAGTCCACACAATCCTCAGATCACACAGTGTTAACTTCAAGAGTAATGCCATTCAACATGATAATTAGTATGCCTGCATATTGTTTAGTAATGGGCAATACTTGTTTCAATGCATATATTTATATACCACTTTTGACAAATCAGGCTACCCATCGTTCAACACCTAAATGTGAATAAGTAAAGTTGTCTAAAGGCTTAGACAAGCGCACCATTATCTAAGTTGGCTATGTCATTTACATTCTAGATAAATGTTTCGGTTTTGAAAATGTGACGCTTCCGGCATCACCTATGTTCCTCACTTCCGGCATCACCTGTGAGTGATTAAAATATCCGCTCCAAAGAAATTGACTCATCGCGTGATCTGTTTTTTGTGATCTGTTTGTCTGTAGAGTAAAAACTCTAAATCGACCGACCATGGAACCGACTTTAAATGTAAGGAGGTTTGATTGATTGATTGGTGGTTGCTTTACGCCGTGTCGGCAGCATAGGCCATATTCACGGCGAAAAATGTAAGGAGGTGGTCAGTTTAGGGAATTTGTTTGAATCATTTCAAAGGTATTGTATGGGCGAGCGTTTGGGACCCAAATAAAGCAATCCATATAGGGGAGTGGTCGATCGGTGGAGGTGGTCGTTTAGAGAGGCTTTACTGTATCTTTATTTCTCCTCTTCAAAAGAGTATCCTGTCTTTTGTTTTTGTTTTAGCTCCACCCTCAAGAAGGAAAGAGCCCACATGGACCTCTAGTCGCTAATTGCAGCTCCTAGGGATGATATGAACTATAAAATAGCGGATAATTACGGTCAGTATCTGTTGTGGGGATTAATCCTCCCCACATGTAAGCACACAAGTGAGTCTTGCCTGAGCGAAAACATAAGAAGCTCTGTGTATAGATAAAAAAAATAATTTTTTAAACAGCTCCCCCCTCCCCTCCCATACTTCACTTTGCGGGCACATTTCACATTTCCGTAATTCCATTCCCCTCCCTCTTGGTTAATGTCCCTCCTCCCTCCCTCTTGGTTAATGTTGGGTAATTGGTGATATCTAGAATAATTATTGAAGACTGTGGCACTTCTAGAATGTTCTATTATATTATATAACCAACCACATCCACAGCTGGTGGCAGGTCATTCAAAGGACAAGTAGCGTGACCTACACAACTTTACTTATTCACGATTAACATGATCGAATACGACTGACTGTTCATTGCTTGTATACCTCGGAACTACCCATTCTCTGGTAGTTATTTAGGAACCAATTATGGTTGAGGGGCTCTTATCTTTGACTAAGCTGTGGCAGGCGAGGTTGCGACAAGTCTGAATTTATAAGTCATTGGTTTGACTCAGCCAGGATTTGAACACATAGTTTGAATCCACCGACCTGCTATGTGGGAAGCGGGCGTGCAACTCATTCAGTTGCATATTCCGATGGTTTTGAGTTCAAGTCATTTTCCTGAGATAAATATATTGAATTGATTGTTATTATCTACCTTACTTTATTTTGAAGTATTTTTATATTTTAAATGGATACCTTTTGAGATAGGTCAAATTAGTTTTGGCAAGTACGCCAAAACTCTGCAGTAACAGATTCCGTTAAAATTGACTCAGTATTTCCTTATATATGGCAAAAAATACTTAATAAGTCCATCAGTATCTAAGTTAGATCTGCTGAATCAAATTTAGATAATTGTTTTGTTTTTGAAAATGTGATGCTTCATCGGACTATGCAGCTTTAAGTAAGCTCACACGCAACACGCACACACCCATATAACCACTCATGAAACATGCATCTGCAGCCATACAGCAGTCACAGCTGCTTGCCTACCCACACCTACCCGGTGCGCAGTAGGGTTCGACACGCGCCCCTCACCACCTGCCCCTTCCCCGCACCTCACGCCTATACATCCGTCTCATCTCCCTTTGTTGTCAAACTCAGTAAATCTCAAGCCCCCCCCCCTCCCACCCACCCACCGTGACAGGACGCAACCCCTGAAATATTAATCTTGTTTTCGCACAGAGGACGTATGTGGTGGCACACAGGACAGTTACAGCTATATGGGTGACCGCGTCGGGGGTGGTGTGAGCGGGAGGGGGTTGGTGGGAGAGAAGGAAGCAGTATGGAGAATATGGATGGTGTAACCGATGGAGAAGGATGGTCTTGTGTGAGGGATTAAGAATGGAGGTATAACAGAAAAAAGATGGCGAGGATGGTGTGGAGGTTGAAGGATGGTGTGAGGGATGAAGGATGGTGTTAGGTATGAAGGATGGTGTGAGGGGTGAAGGATGGTGTGAGGGGTGAAGGACGGTGTGAGGGGTGAAGGACGGTGTGAGGGATGAAGGATGGTGTGAGGGGTGAAGGATGGTGTGAGGGGTGAAGGATGGTGTGAGGGTTGGAGGATGATGTGAGGGATGAAGGATGGTGTGAGGGGTGAAGGATGGTGTGACAGGTGAAGGATGGTGTGAGGGGTGAAGGATGGTGTGAGGGGCAAATGATGGCGAAAAGGATGGATGATGGTGTGAGGGATGAAAGACGTGTGAGGGATGAAGGACGGTGTGAGGGATGAAGGATGGTGTGAGAGGTGAAGGATGGTGTGAGGGGCGAATGATGGTGAAAAGGATGGATGATGGTGTGAGGGATGAAGGACGGTGTGATGGATGAAGGATGGTGTGATGGATGAAGGATGGTGAGGGGTGAAGGATGGTGTGAGTGGCGATGGATGGCTTGAGGGATGAAGGATGGTGTGAGGGGTGAAGGATGGTGTGAGGGATGAAGGATGGTGTGAGGGTTGGAAGATGGTGAGGGATGAAGGATGGTGTGCGGGTTGGAGGATGGTGTGAGGGATGATGGATGGTGTGACAGGTGAAGGATGGTGTGAGGGGCAAAGGATGGTAAAAAGGATGGATGATGGTGTGAGGGATGAAGGATGATGTGAGGGATGAAGGATTGTGTGACGGGTGAAGGATGGTGTGAGTGGCGTTGGATGGTTTGAGGGATGAAGGATG
Source organism: Branchipolynoe longqiensis (assembly GCA_030323885.1). Lineage (NCBI taxonomy): Eukaryota > Metazoa > Annelida > Polychaeta > Phyllodocida > Polynoidae > Branchipolynoe > Branchipolynoe longqiensis. The sequence continues at coordinate 31,141,060 of CM059187.1, read as the reverse complement.
GTGTGAGTGGCGATGGATGGTGTGAGGGATGAAGGATGGTGTGAGGGGTGAAGGATGGTGTGAGGGGTGAAGGATGGTGTGAGGGGCGATGGATGGTGAAAAGGATGGAGGATGGTGTGAGGGATGGTGGTGATGTTAGGGATGGTACATTGGTAGTTGGAATAGACGGGGAAAGGCTGGTGGTGCTGGTGCGGGAGGTAATGCGCCTGAGGTATGGACTTGTGTGAGATGGAGTGGTTTTATGCGAAGAGGGTATCTGGAAGCGAAGGGGGGAGGAAGGCAGTCCTGTCGGGACAAAATGTGGAGAGCTAAATGTACATAGACGGAGCTGAGTTGGAAGTGTGGTAGTTTTCTGACAGCTCCGGCATAGTGAGGTTGGTTGTTAAGAGTTATACATCCTGGTAACACATAAGGTCATATCAGGAGGGGTATCGACTTGTGATAGTACACACTTATGGTGAATTTATAGTGCTGCCCCACTGGGAAATCATACCGCCGCCACCATGACCCGATATCCCATTCAGTCACATCATCCTGACACTGAGCTAACCAGTCATTGCCCTATCCTATTAATGCCGAGCGCCAGGCTAGTAAGTGATAAGTATCAATTTATAAGTCATTGGTTTGACTCGACCGAGAACTAAACTCCCGATCTCCCTCACATGAGGCCCGTGCGCTACCGATTCGGCCACCACCTGGGCGGCATAGTGAAAGCTGGTGATTATATAATATATTTCGGACAGTCATTCAAGCGCACATGCGCACACATGAATTTTGCTTGCGGGCGTAAGCCTGTCATTTGTGTGTGTGTGTGTGTATGTGTGTGTGTGTGTGTGTGTGTGTGGGTGTGTGTGAGTGGATTGGTGTACCCGCGCGTACATGTGTGAGCTGGGGTAGGAGGAGGGAGCAAAAATGATGCCATTGAAGATTACGCCAATATACGTATGCATTTATTCATGCACAGCAGGGGAAACTGGTTAACCCAGAGGGCAAAAAATAGAGGACAGATCTACATAATGGACAACTGTCAAAGAATAAATTGTGTCATATATATTGTACAGAAAATAACCAAAATAACGGAACAAAATTGCATAACGGACAGATGTGAGCGTGTATGCGCGTGCGTGGGGGGAGTTCTTTACACTAAACATGACCTAAGAAAATGTGATTATGGACAAAACCTGAATACCGAAGTTTGTTTTTTTGGTCGTTATTTTTTTAATTGACAAAAGGGATCTTACCCTCTCGGTTACATGTGTGTGGCAAAGCCTGGTGTACGGCGTGTCCGCCGCTACACTGTCCCCAGCCCTCTACACCCGGCTGGGTACATGCCGGCAGCGGGCAGCAGACAGTGGGCAGCGGAAAGCAGGACAGTAGGCAGCGGAAAGCAGACAGCGGACAGTGCGCAGCAGAGAGTGGGTAGTGGGAAACATACCGTGGGTAGTGGGCAGCGGACCGTGGGCAGCGATGGGAAGTGGACAGTGGACAGAGGACAGTGGACAGTGGACAGTGGACAGTAGACAGAGGACAGTGGACACGGGGCAGAGGATGAGCACACTAAACCCATGTGTCGTTGGTGCCCACTGAGTATCACTACCTCAAGCCTCCCCGCCCCCCGCCGCCCCACTTCGCGCCCGTTTTACAGCCTGCCCCGGGGGCCATTAGGATCCCCACCCGGGCGGTTTGAGGACCCTAACAGTTTCTCAGCAACTTGATTTATATGACGCCGCATACTGGGGGGCGGGTAATAAGGTGAGCGGCGCCGGGCCCGGGCTGCGCTGCCCCGGTCTAGGCAGGCAATATTAGATGGTTGCTTAAAGCCCGGCCACGTGGCCGCCATTTCACTAGCAATTGGCACGCCAGGCAATCTCACCCCAACAAAAACAACCCTGTGCGCCTGGGTCTGCCTTGCAGAGAGAGAGCGAGAGACAGAGAGGGGCAGAGAGCTTTCTTCAATCTGATATCTATATTGGGGTTTTGGTTATTCCCGGAAACATACTGTTTCCGAGTAGGTACCGACATATTGTGGGGAATTGGTTGATGGAAGGTTGGCAGAAGGAGGTTGGGGATATAGAGGTGGCAGTGATCGATGATGTGTACCCCACCCCCACCCACCCCCACCCTCACCCGTTGAGGGGAGATGGATCACAGGGGAGTGGAGTAGGAGGCGATAAAAGTGGCTGCTGGACAATGTGATACACGGCCCCCAGCTAAGAACACAAGTTGTCTCGTTGCGCTGACAACGCTCTACCACCGGAGATATACCTCCTCCGCACCCGGTAAGTGCGGGTCGCCCGGCCGGGGCTGCAGTCGGTGATGGCGGTGGGGTGGCGGGTAGAGGGGGCTCGGGTAGTATGTGTAGTGGGGGGGGGGGGAGTAGTGTGGAGCAGGGGGGGGGGGGGGATAGTGGTGGAGGAAGATGCGAAGTCGTGGCTAGGGTTCGCAATGGAGGCGGCATGTTAATGGCATGGTGCAGTGAGCATAGTCGTGTGGTGTGACGGTGTTTGGTGGTCTGGTGGAGATAGAAAGAAGTAAGTGGTGGGTAGAATGAGGGTCACGGTGTGGTATGGTGGTGTTGATGTGATAGTGTGGTGATATGATAGTAGTGATGTGATGGTGTGCTAGTAGTGATGTGATGGTGGTGTGGTGGTTGTGTGATGGAGTGATGGTGGTGTAATGGAGTCATGGTGTGGTGGTGGTGGTGTGGTGTGATGGTGGTGTGGTGTGATGGTGGTGTGGTGGTGGTGTAGTGGTGGTGACGTAGTGCTAGTGGTGTGGTGGTGGTGGTGATGGTGGGGTGGTGGTGGTGTAGTGGTGGTGTTGTAGTGGTGGTGTCGTGGTGGTCGTCGTTTGGTGGTGTTGTGGTGGTCGTCGTTTGGTGGTGGTGGTGTAATGGTAGTGGTGGTGTGGTGGTGGTGATGGTAGTGTGGTGGTGGTGTAATGTCGGGGTGGTAGATGTACTTGTGACGGGGCGTCCGCGCCGACGGTAAAGTGCAGCTGGTAAGGATGAGATGCATGAGTGAGTTGGAGGGGAGAGAAAGGGTGGTAGGACAGGGCATGGGAGGTAAGGGGAGGTAGGAGACGAGAGGGGAGAGTAGAGAAGAGGGAGGGGAGGGGATGGGTGGGGAGGGAATGGGGGAGGGATGGGGAGGCGAGGCGAGTGGAGTGGAAGTGGATGGGAGGGGAGTGGAGTGGATGGGAGGGGAAGTGGATGGGAGGGGCCAGGGCAGGGAGGGCAGGAAAGGGGAGATGAGAGGGAGGGGAGAGGAGGTGGGAGAGGAGGGTGGGAGAGGAGGTGGCTGGGCTGGGAGAGGAGAGGAGAGGGAGAGGAGAGGAGAGGAGAGGAGGGAAGAGGAGAGGAGAGGAGAGGAGAGGAGAGGGGAGGGGAGGGGAGAGGGGAGAGGAGAGAATGAGAGGAGAGAATGAGAGGAGAGAATGAGAGGGGAGGGGAGGGGGAGGGAGGGGAGGGGGAGGGGAGTAGGGAAGGTGAGTGGAAAGGGAGTGGAGGGGAGGTGTGGGGAGGAGTGGGGAGTAGTTGGGAGGAATGGGGAGGAGTGGGGAGGAGTGGGAAGGAATGGGGAGGAGAGGGCTGGGTGGTGGTTGGGTGGAGCTGTAATTCAAGTATCAGGCTACAAATAGAACCGCTGATAACCATCACCACGTGAAAGCTCCTATAAACACTACAACACCCACCACACGCACCACACGCACCACACCCACCACATTCACCACACCCACCACCCGGTGTCCGCTCGCCACGACGGGCCTGATGGGGTCGGTCAATGCGGCGCCTCCAGACTAATGATAAACACAGCGAATTAATTAGTTCTATTGACTCAGCCATTGCCCCAATTAGCGTACCGGGGATAGGTCTGCGTCGCGCACAGGACAGGCCTGCAGTCTGGGCGTCTAGCAGCTATTTCAGTACTGGCGCACCTCGACCTTCCAACATTCCAATCACGGTCTTTCAAAAGATATCAACAAAGCCTTTTTCTTCGTCTTCTTTTTTATTAAAATAAAAAAATAAATGAACGGAAGAAGACTGAGTGCTTCTGTCCCACACACATACTTGGTTGCCAACACGATACCCCCCCATCCCCCCTACCCCCTGCCTCTTTCCCGCCAACCAGCGCCACATAAGCACCAGGCAGCGCTCTGCATAAATCCCACGATCCTATGTACTACTAGTATAGCCGGAAGGACATGATATATGAAAGCACAGGAGTGCATTCTGTAGTGTATTATTGTACGCTACGTACCGTAAGGAAAGACAACGAACATATATATATACAGTTGGATGAGTAATTCCTCTGGCTGGTACCCTCTAACAAGGCCCCTCCGTTTATTTATAAAGCAAATTTTCCTGCCGACTGGAGGCAGATACCGTGGGTGGCAGCCGCACGCAGCCCGTGCGCTGCAGTAACCGGATGTGGGTAGCACAGTGCTGCCTAAATATTGAGCTGCACTGTCCCACCGGAGCGTTTTACAAAAGACTAACCTACACTCTGCTCGAATAATATTTGCGTAACTAGTCACACGCCACATAAAAATACACAAGTTGGATTTAGGAACAGACCTCAGGGCCCGAACTCGTTGGCAAGCAAAGGAGCACCCGTAACATGAAGGAGGACATTGGTCTGGGAAAGAGAGACGGGGGAAAAAGCGGATAATAAGATCACAACAATAACATCAGAACACTCTCCATACGGAGTCTCTAACTATTGGTCATATGCATGGTGCTAAGTCTATGGTTGGAAACTACTGTATGAAACCTGATTTCCGGTAATTTTCTGTGAATCCCGGACAAATGCGGCCAGAGTCCAACACCAGTCGGTCATTCTACCAACCATGCTTCAAATCTTCCCGGAATTCTGCGATCATCATTAAATAATAGATGAAGAAAATAGATAAACTTATCGGAACCATTTAAAGAAAGAAAATAAAGACAGTAATTAACACACACAAAAGACACACACACAAAGGGTAGTAAAGTGAATAGGAAGTTACTAGTTGTTCCAGCAACGCACGTCAATAGATAGATAGCTGGTGTCTTAACGACAGTTAATATGTCACGAAGGTCTACCTAGTACAGCCCCAAAACATAGTCCCTTTAGAATATTTCGGTGTCACCGGTTATAAAGGACCCGGATTTGGAGGCGGTACCCCACCCCCACCCCACCCCACCCCACCCCACCCATGGAGGATCAATACTTAATAGGGGGAGCGCACCCTTAACGAGGGGATAAATCCAATCATATACCATCGGTCAGATTTCTGCAGCGCGGGGCGGGGATCGGGGCCGCTGTTAAACTAGTAGAACTGGAAGGTGATAAAAGCCGGCGGCGGGAGATCAATGAGCCCTGTCAATAGCCCGCGTCACTAACCATTAGGCGCCCCACGCATGTATGTATGTATATATGTATGTATGTGTGTATGTATGTATGTATGTATGTATGTATGTATGTATGCATGCATGCATGCATGCATGTATGTATGTATGTATGTATGTATGTATGTATGTATGTATGTATGTATGTATGTATGTTTGTATGTATGTATGTATGTATTTATGCATGCATGCTGTATTTTATATATATATATATATATATATATATATATATTATATAGACACACACAGATAAACACACCAACTCCTCAATTAACGACATCGTTAGGATACAGAAAACAATGATGTTAAGTGAAACGCTATGTGAAACTTATTAAAAATAGGTCTTGAATGCTGAAATGAGGCCCTGATCCATTGGCAACTATTTCTTTCTCTCCCAGCAACATTATAACGAAACGACATTGAACGATTGAATAAAACAACTTCAATGGGGGAATTGGTGTGCATATATGTGCATATACATTTACATATTTATATAGTATAGTTATACGAATCTTACCTGGGTACAGATTATGGATAACGGGTGTTTTCCCAAGGTACTAGCCTAGGATTTTAGCTGTTGTTGTAAATTTATCAACTTTTTGTTCTGTTAATGAAATGGTCATTTCTGTGGTGTCAATAAAGAAACCCAGAAACTTTAACTTGTTTGTTGGTGTTAGTACTGATTTAGTTTCATGTATGTAGAATCCTAGTTTTGTAAACGTTTCACATAATTTATCTACTGCTGTCTGGCATTGGTATTGTGTTTGTATGACAATAAATGAATCATCAATGTATGGACACATACTATGTCCTTCCCTAGCCATGAGGGAAAAAATTGGTTTAAGTAACCTAGTGAAAATGCGTGGACACCAAGCCAGTCCATTTGGCATACAAGTGAAGTCATAAAGTTTGCCATTCCAACAAAATCTGAGATACTTTCGGTCAAGTTTATGAATGGGTACTGTGTAGTACGCATCTTTAAGATCAACGCTGGCTAGCCAGGCACCTTGTGTGCCTAAGTCTCTTGTTGTGTCTAACGAAAACATTTTTAAATGTTTGTATTCTACTAATTTGTTAAATAATGTTAAATCTAAAATTACTCTAACATCTCCATTTGGTTTCAGTCTTAAGAAAATATTGGAGATGAATTTCCCAGCAACGTGTAGTGCTGGTTATATAACGGCTTTTTCACCAAATTTAAGGACTTGATTTTCTAACGCTTCGAATTTTGAACCGTGAAATTGGTAAGGGAAAGGTATACTATTTTGAATAGGTTCTTCTATCAAAGGGATTCTTACCCCTTCAGCTAAGCTAAGGATTGTTAAATTATCTGTAACTTTATTCCATTCCGATAGGCAGTTATTGAGGTTACCAGCTTGAAATATTTTGCTTACTGGTGTTTGCGTTGCCACATGTATTTGTTCCCTGGGCGGGGTAACAGCTTCTGGGCGTTGAACTCCCTCTTGAAGGGTCTGTTCCCATCATTCCAGCTGAATGACTGCCTCTGTCCCCTTCCCCTGGCCTGGAAGCTGAAGTTCGTCCCGAACTGGCCTCCTCGCTGGCCAGTTTGTCAGTTTCGAAAATCCTGCCTCATCTTCTTGAAGCAGTTAGGATTCGCATCCGACGACTTCTTCTTGTAAGATTCCATGTGTTTGCCGCACTTGGAACTCGTCTCCACTTGTTTAAACAAGTACTGGAGCTGACCACCGAACATCTTGGTCTTGTCGAGTGGCTTGCCCTTAATGGGCTTCGGTGTAAAGAATAGGGTGTATTCCTTCCCATCATTATCCGTAATCTTTTTGGACCTAGCCACCTCCTTGCCTGCGTCAGTGCAGACCGCCTTAAAGACGTTTTTGAATCTCCTATATGAGAGGAAGTTCCTTGTCGCCGTCAGCAAAGCAATCCCCACATTCATGTCATCACATAGCGATGAGAACTTGTTCTCGGCCATCATCCTATTTGCTCTGGGCGGGATGGCCGTGAGCGCTGCGAGTACCCGTTTGCGTACTGTATGCAGTGCAGCCTCAAACCTTTTACACTCCTCACTGAGCTTGACTTTCATGGCGGATTCCGGGATAACTTTGATCCTCATGAATTTCTGGCCAATCTTAATGATCACTTCGGCCAGCTTGAAAGTATTGAAGTGCCCCTGGATTGTTTTCCTCATAAGCGTCGTTATGTGGATCTTCTTGCGCTTTTCCGCTTTTGTAGCTTGCACGTCTTTGTTTCCTAATCACAGGATTTTGCTACTTTCCCGTGTGCTTGGTGTCAGAGTCAGAGCTCGTTGAAGACGAGTCTGACGAAGAGTCAGAGGAAGAAGATTCTTCGCCTTCTTCTTGCTCTTCTTCGCGAGAGGCTTCTTCTTACGGGTCCTCATGCACTCATTCCCTTCTGATCAGTGTTCTTTCCTTTTTTTCCATTTACGCGCAGACACAACCACTTCCTGATCCTCTGAAAGGTCCTCCCATTCAGATTCGTCAGACTTAGACCGCTTTTTCTTAGCGGCCACCGCTCTCGAAGGTAGCAATTCCTCCATCTTTTGTTGAACGAGTCGCCACTTGTTCGTCCAGGTCAGCTGGGCCGGGGCCGGTATCGTATCCCCGCACATTGTTTGAATCTCTTTGTTCTGGCAAGGGCGACCTTTGTACCCATGCCGGCGGTGAGAGGTCTTCATCATCACTGAGCGCATGAGATGCCTCTGCCTAAAGGCCCTGTCACACTACGATGTGTGTTCCGGCGTGCCACCAACGCGGAAAATATTTGCAACCCGTCGAGAAACGTCAAACTTTTCGGCGTCTCGGGGGGTAGTTGGACGTGTTGGTAGCGTGATAATAGCGTGTTATTAGCGCGCCGTCAACGGGTATCGACGTTGCGGAAAAAGCCTCCCTCCCTCCCTCCCTGTGTCTCTGTGTGTGTGTCTCTGTGCTGTGTGTGTGTCTCTGTGTCTTTTATGTATGTCTCTGTGTCTCTGTGTCTGTGTGTGTGCATATCTGTGTCTGTGTGTGTCTCTCTGTCTGTATGTGTGTCTATGTGTGTGTCTATGTGTGTGTCTGTGTGTGTGTCTCTGTGTGTGTCTATGTGTCTCTATGTGTGTGTGTCTGTGTCTGTGTGTCTGTGTGTCTATGTGTGTGTCTCTGTGTGTGTGCATCTGTGTCTTTGTGTCTCTGTCTGTGTGTGTGTCTCTGTGTCTGTGTCTCTCTGTATGTGTGTATATGTGTGTATATGTGTCTGTGTGTGTCTCTGTGTGTGTCTCTTTGTCTCTGTGTGTGTATGTGTCTCTGTGTCTGTGTGTGTGTCTGTGTGTGTGTCTGTGTGTGTGTCTCTGTGTGTGTATCTATGTGTGTGTATCTCTGTGTATGTGTGTATCTGAGTCTGTGTGTGTCTCTGTGTCTATGTGTGTCTCTGTGTCTGTCTGTGTCTGTGTATGTCTGTGTCTCTGTGTGTGTCTCTGTGTCTATGTGTGTGTCGCTCTGTCTGTGTGAGTCTGTGTGTGTGTCTCTGTGTGTCTCTATGTGTGTCTGTGTGTGTCTCTGTCTGTGTGTGTGTCTCTGTGTCTGTGTCTCTTTGTCTCTGTGTGTGTCTCTGTGTGTGTCTGTGTGTGTGTGTCTGTGTGTCTCTGTGTGGGAGGGAGGGGGGAGAGAGGGAGAGAGAGAGAGAGGGAAGGAGAGAGGGGGAGGGAGGGAGAGTGTCGGTGTGTCTCTCTCAGAGACACACACAGACACAGACACACACATAGAGACACACACAGACACAGAGTCACACAGAGACACAGACAGACACACACAGACACAGAGACACACACAGAGACACACACAGACACACACAGACACACACACAGAAACACAGAGACACACACAGAAACACAGAGACACACAGACAGCAACACACACACAGACACACCCAGACACACACATAGACACAGAGACACACACATAGACACACAGACACAGACACACACACTGAGACAGAAACACAGAGACACACACAGCCACAGAGACACACACAGAGACACACACAGAGACACACACATAGACACACACAGACACAGATACACACACTGAGACACAGAGACAGAAAGACAGAGACACACACACAGACACAGAGACACACACAGACACAGAGACACACACACTGAGACACAGACACAGAGACACACCCACAGAAACACAGAGACAGACACACATACATAGACACAGAGACACACACATAGACACAGAGACACACACAGACACAGAGACACACACAGAGACACACACACAAAGACACAGAGACACACACACAGACACACACAGACACATATACACACACAGAAAGACACAGAGACACACACAGACATAGAGACACACACAAACACAGAGACACACACACAAAGACACAGAGACACACACACATAGACACACACATGGAGACACACACAGATACAAAGAGACACACACACAGACACAGAGACACACACACACAGCAATGTGCGAGCAACGCGCTGGTAACGTGTGTCGACGTCCTGCAAACGTGCCCGTCGCGCCCGTAACGTGGGTCCACGTCATGCCAACGCGCCGGTAACGCGCGATCCAACACGTTGGCGTGCGTCGGCGCGAGTCGAAAGTTTTGTGCAAGCACAAAACCTCGACACGGCCCGACGCGCGCCGACGTGTCCATTCACACGTTGCTATGTACCGACGCGCCGGTAACGCGCCGGTAACGCGCCGGTAAAGTACCGGACGTGTACCGACGTTTCGACCAGAAAGGCAACACGTCGGCACGTGTCGAAGCGCGTTCGTGCGAAACGTTGTAGTGTGACAGGGCCTTTACTCTGCCTCGTAGCCATGGCTCGGAGACTGTGGGTAAAGACAAAACCAATAATTAGGCATTGTTTAGGGCTGAATATCACACTGATAATTAGAGTATAATTATACTAGGTGTGTATTATGGCATTAAAAGTTAGTTTTTAATGCAGCCGTTTGTCTATTAGCCACATGCCTCCGTTAAAAACAGGATGATGGTATGGGAAACCAACTGATCCAAAATGGGGCTGTCACATTACGATGTTTCTCACCAACGCGCGCCGACGTGTTGCCTTTTTGGGTGAAACGTCGGCACGCGTCGGGAAACGTTACGTGCGCGTTACCGGCGCGTTAACGGCGCGTCGGTACATGTTGGTACACGTTGAGTGATAGCAACGTGTGAATGGACACGTCGGCGCGTGTCGCTGTGCGTCGCCGCGCGTCGCCGCGCGTCGGGTCGCGCCGATCGTTTTGTGCTTGCACAAAACTTTCGGCGCGCGGCGATGTGTTGGAGGGGGCGTTACGGACGCGCCAGCAACACGCTACTAGCACGCTGCAACCCGTCAAATATTCTCCCAAAACGCCGAAAAGTTGGACGTTTCTCGAGCCCTAGCAAATATCTTGTGCGTTGGCGGCGCGCCGGGAGAAACGTCGTAGTGTGACAGGGCTAAACGAGGGGTAGGGACCAGTATAGCGGTACCTTCCCATACTCTAAGTATCTATAAACTTATGCCAGTTGTGGCTTTCTTCACCAACAAGTTGAAGAAAATAGTATAGAACTCGGAGGTACGCCTTAACGAGAATAATAATTAGGGAATCTTAAAGAAACCCAGGGAAAAAATCCCTAGCGATATAACGGTCTCCTGCCAAACATCTCCCCATTCGGCAACGGGCGGCTTGATTAATAACCAAACAATGGATGCATTGTTCTACCAATCATATCAAATACGATCGAAACTAAGCTGTAAAACAGTAATAACTGATCGAAAAGTTTCAGAAACTTTGTACATGAATGCTAACAACTGAACCAACGTATCGAGTTTGAAAGATACTAACCTGTGTGGTTTTGTAGTTAATGTAGAAAAACTGCCGGAGCTGCTCACAAACATCCTCCCATTGTGAGTAGATCATGCTAATTGCTGGACCCGGATGTGCTTCCTTCTCCCTGGACTACGAATAGCCAGAGGCATAGTACCGAGGTAAAATATATATATATATGTATATAGCCTCCAAATTAGTTAGGTCAAATTACCGTGTAACATGGGACGACTTTTTCCGGGCCTGGTCTGTATTGAGATTAAGCAAGCAGGATTCAATACGACAGGGGGTATATTAAGCGAACGGTTGCTAGGAGAGAGCTCTGGCGGAGTAATGTAGACAGGGTGATTCCAACTAGACTGACCGAAGGAATCATGAAGTATGTACCACTAATACAGACAGTTAATGGCGACTTACAGGCGCTGTGTGGAACTAATTGGCTTTAGATTGCGTCTCCACGAATACCATGCTTCCAGAACGGTCTATCTCGGCCATCCATCTCTTCTAGGTGAGAGGAGAGTTACGAAGGAGCTGACACTTTATAGTGGCTCACCAGGAAGGCAGCAACTTGGTTGTGTGAATAAGTTGTAGTTAGATGAGACAAGGCAATTATCGTTTATGGACGGGATATCAACTTTGGGGAAAGAGATAATGTAGGCAGGGTAGGATAAGTCCTCTTAGATCACTGAACACAAATATAAAGTTTAGTGATTAATCCAAAATAGTTATTTTCTTGACATTACACAAACAACAACACAAGTATGATAATTAATATAACTGAGGAGTAAATATCTTACTCTGGATGGCACTCAAATCCGTCCATATCTTTATTAAAGTAAAATTCGAGTCAGACTAACCGATCGGTGGTTGGAAGGGTATCTGCCTGCAGCACTGGAAGTCGACAATACCTGCTTCCCCACAGATCACCTGCCACCCAGGTCGCTCCAACCGCAGAGACAACAAGCTACCGTCTACTTCATTAAATGGCCAAAAGGTCCACAGTTCCATTCACATATTTGCATAACCTCCACTTACCCATACACATAGACAATATATATTTATTGCTCAGCCCGGAGTCGAATAAACGATCCAACCCAATCTGCTGGTCTCCTTTTCATTCATTCAAAAGCAAAAAACTGGTGGCAAGTGACGATTTGACCATCTCGAGAGCAAGCGCCGGGGCCAAAGGAAGCAACCAGAGGCAGACGACGGTGATTGGCTAATATTCAACTCGAGCCAAATCGACTAAATAAATAATAAATAATTCTCTGAGCGTTTATATGTATATAATAGATTATATATAATATATATATAAACACACACACACAGACAGAATTGTTTCTTCAGTGGAATTGGGATTAGTGGTAAATCCCCCCCCCCCCCCCCATCCTCTGTATTTAGAGAACAGGTGCAAAACCAAACACTAAACAAAACAACCTCACTACACACAGCTGGGACCCTCCCTGGTTTCCTAATACAGCGATAGAGTCCTAGGGGGCGCCACCCCAATCCCAGCTGTTTTTGCTTCACCCACACACTACCACAATTTGCCAGAATCACTATATGTGTGAGTAGTATAGGAAATCTGATGTGGTAGAGAGGTATGTAATGGCAGTAGCAGAAGCTGCTGGCTCACTAAACAGAATCCTATACCGAGTTAGTCCGAGACAATGCAGCGCCATTCTAGGCAAGCGGGAACCCACGAACTAACACGGCGGCCTCTTCTCCCGAGTTTTCGCTTCCTTCCTTCCAACTTCTGTTTGTTTGTTGGGAAAGGGCAGATAAATATTGAGCAATTGGTCGTCCTTCTTACACAGCTCTCTCTCTCTCTTTCTCTCTCCCTCTCTCTCCTTCTCTGTCTGTCTCTCTGTCTGGGTCTCTCTCACACTTGAACATATGTACATATTGCAGTAGACATTTTCATATTTAGATAGTTGCTTCCTGTAACAAGACTATTAAATAAAAAAGTGTTGCTTTATTAACTAGACATATGCAATAACTACAATGAGTAGAGGCCATGTTGCTATATTTGGCTGTTAAGCCTGTACAGAGGATTCGTATTTAATTAGTTTATTGTATATATTGATATAATGGAAACTTAGCTGTGACATGCTACGTTGCTATGCTACTTTTATTGTTGCTAGTCTACCTAATTATTTGGGCGAAGACGTTATCCTTAGACGAGATGCTGTTGGGATCAGCACAGAGATGCACTATCATGCAAGTTCTCTTTGACCATCCCAACCATACTTATATCACTGTTATATAATACATATATATTAGTAACTAATAGAGAGAACCGCTAGGTGGACGTGTCCTTGTTTATATTCCCATAATAGATTATAGAACACATATATATATATTTCCAGTGTACGAGTGACAGTATTTGCGGCACTGGTAGCGGTGGGGTGGTGTCACACCGTGAAGAAGGGGTCACCCATAAAGTAGTACACAACATAAGGGTGGCCAAATAAGGAATCTTCCCTTATGCGCCTTTATACTCGCATAAGTTTGATACATCACATATATGTGCACACTCACATATATAGTTCCGCTTTCTGTCCTGGAAATCCCACCTGCGTGGGTTCACTTAGCATTTCCGGCACTGCACTTTGATTCTCCAACTATGTATGTGTGTGTGTATATATAGATATATATTATTATATATATATATATATATATATAATATGTGACAGTACATGTCCCTCGCCCCCCCCCCCCGCCTCCCCTAACCATCATGGTTAGGGGAGGCGGGGGGGGGGGGGCGAGGGACATGTACTGGTGGAGACATATATCTATATATATACACACACACGTACATACACACATGGCAACCTACAGTATTTCACGGCAATGATCGTTTCCGGTAATGTGTCGTTACCATGTCGAAAAAACAACTGAACCGAAATGTCAGTTCCCGTAGGTATTCGATCAAGACTTGGCTCCCATCGGCACCAACAAATCTTCACCGATGGGTTCCCATGAGCCCTGGTCACAGAACTCTAAATGTTTTTCCCATAAGATTTTTAATCCAATAGTTTGCATATACATATCATATATTATATATATATATAATATATATATACATATCGAGACTTCTGTGGTTTTCAACTGCACAGTGAGTGGCGGTTACAGTGTACATGAGCTGGGGTTTGGGAGGCTCAGATGACTATGAGAGACTACCACAGTCCATGGAGCTGAGTGAGTGATGAGGGTTGATTGATTGATTGATTGGTGGTTGCTTTACGCCGTGTCGGCAGCATTAGAGTGATGAGGGACAGGAGGGATATTCTGGGTTATTATACTTGTATAATTCTTATACAGCATATATATAATATATATATATACGTGTGTGCATGCAATACATAAGTGACTAAGGGTTGTGCTTCAGTACTTCAATTAACGGTTCTTAGACTCTCATACATGTGAAGCAATTAAAATCGTACTTAAGGCCGCTCTACATATTGCACTATAACTCAAGATAATTACATTTAAGGTAAAATACTTCAACTGGAATATCGATGGCGATGGAAGTCTCTGGTTGTCGTCAGTAATATTACCACCACATCCTCAACCACTCCTATAGGTGACAAATATATATATATACCGTAAAACGTCTCTCACCGACCACCTCCACAGATCGACGTCTCCCTTATATCGATCGCTTTATTTGGGTTCCATACGATATCCCATACAATACCATTATAACAATAAAACAACTCCCTACATTGACCCCCTCTCTGAATGGACCATTTAAAGTCGGTCCCATAGTCGGTCGATGTAGAGAAGTTTTACTGTATGTATATATATATATATATATATATATATATATATATATATATATATATATATATATATGTATATATAGCAAAGCATATACTACGTATATGCCGATGTAAGAAACTGCATTGTGCTGCCCCTCCACGGCGAGTGTTGCAGCCGCGAGGGGCTACCGGCTAAATCTGCTAGTCGGCGCTGCTGAGCGATATATACACATGGGCGCCTGCCAGCTGCGTCACTACGCCTTTGAACACATTGCTATACGATTCACTGTATTTTAATTTTCACTTGATCGGTAGGGCATTGTCAGCCCAGCCAGATACTTTCTATATATATATTTTACGTCCATATTTATATATATATATATACTTTCATGTTAACAAAGATTGTATCATCTACTCCGGTATCCTCGTAATGCGTAATTACATATATATATATAATTATATATATATTTATATATGTGTGTATCCGCATATACTTAGTATATACGTTGGTATATATATATATATATATAAATATACATACATACATACATACATACATACATACATACATACATACATACATACATACATACATACATACATACATACATACACACACACACACAATAGGTGCACCAGTACCTAAGTTAGATATGTAGAATCAAATCTAGATAATTGTTTAGGTTTTGAAAATGTGATGTTTTCATCGGACTAGGCAGCTTTTTCTTTGTTTTTAGCTGGATTTCTCTTCTTTTAGTTGTTCATTTTCCTCTTTTTCTTCTCTCTTTCTTACTTGTTTTCACGGCAGGACATGTGCAACTATATCTACTAAGATAATGGTGGAGCACTCTGATCCAAGGGAAGACATTTTAAATCTCATTCTTGAAAGGAAAGCCTATCCGTAATAACCATTACATAATTATAGAGATTGTCTTCACATTAAACTAAATGCATGGAATTGATGCATGTAATGCATAACTAAGGAGCACCAAATTTAACCATGGAGTAGTCTGTATTTTTAGAGGCGGTGATTGACAACAAAGAAAATGTAAAAGAAGAGAAGGAAAAAAGCGTAGGTTTAATCTTAAAGCTGCATAGTATGATGGAGCATCACACTGACCTAGATTTGATTCTACATATCTAACTCAGTTACTGATGCACTTATTAAGTATTTGTTGCCACATAGAAGTGAATACTGAGTCAATTTAATATAAGCTGTTACTGCATACGCCTATGGTGACAGAGTTTTGGCGTGCTTGCCAAAATTAATTTGGCATGTTTGCACTTCAAATATCTCAAAAGTTAGCCATTTGATATAAAACTTACTTAAAACTAAAGTAAGGTAGATCATAACAATCAATTTAATATATTTATCTCAGAAAATGACAGAAACTCAAACACATGGGACTCTGCAACTTTAAATACGTTAAAATCTTGCAAGGACATGGTGTCTGGTGCCTGGTGCGTCACGTGAGGTAGACATATTGATTTTCAAGTGGACAAAGGGCTATGACAAGCAATTATTTCGAACATCGCCAGTTCCCATACACAATCTAATGGCCGGTACACACCTACTGTTTACGATTCGCGCACTAAAACTCGCGACTCGACCCGACCCGCTTAAAACTGAAAACGGGTCGATTCGTTTTTTGAATCGCGAATCGCAATCGTAAACGGACGCTTTTAGCACTAAAAACTTAGTTTTATGCGCGAATCGCAATCGCTAGGTGTGCGCGGGGGGCGCACACCTAGCGATTTTTGTGCGCGAAACGGGCAGTTTTCGATCGTAAACGGGAGGTGTGCGCGCACAAACGGTAGGTGTGTACCGGCCATTACGCAGGGAACTGACAGCGGACCGGCTCCACTAGAAGTTCACCGACAACATATAAAGTATGAAGTGAATATGTGCAAAGTGCCCGTGGTTTGAGGCGTGAATCGAAAGAGAAAAAGTGGGATTAAGTGAACCTTATATGAGTTGAGCACCCGTCTCCCGTTCTGGTAGGTCGTGGGATTCATACGCTGGTGGAGTCAAACCAAAGACTTAAAAATTGTATACTTGTCGCGACCTAGCCAGGTGCTCGGCATTACTGGGATAGGGCAAGGAGCAGTGGAATGAGGAAGACCAATTGTCCGTGATTGAAATTTCCCAACACTCGCATCGGAGGATTTTTGTATATAAATACTATTAAATATCATTTACATTACCTAACTTTTCACGACGGTGGGCATGTCATCGGATTTATTTTAGTTAGATTTCAAAATAATATAAAATTCTATGTTTAAAATTATTCTAGACAAGTGATTTGCTAAGAAGGTTGCTAAGAAGGTTGGTCATAAATTGCACAAGGTATATTCGCAATAGCCGGTAAATGAGCTTCAAGTCAAAATGTCGGCTGGTATGAGCTAGGCCTTAAACTGAATTTGCTGTTTGCCACCACATCAACTTTGCAGCAAATAGAATGCACATAAAAGAGAAAAAAGGCCATTTCCCCCATATGTTGATAATTTGATTTTGGGCGTATCAGGGCAGTGTAGTCCAACATCAGCTCCCCGTACGTCTAACACCGGGTGCCAAATTGGAATTGGTTCTGCCCAAGACAGGATGACGTCGTAGGTCACGTGGTGTACGTTCAGCCAATGAGCGTCAATCCGCTCGTTAATCTGCTGCATTGCACAGACCATTGGCAATCACTTGAAAGAAGACAAAAATACATCATGAAAGAAAACAAAGAGCATACAACCATCGGCGGATATTACTCACAAAACAAATGGAATCAACCGGAAATAGTGAAAGAAACAGGAACCGGAACCTGGTGGTAGATCGTGACTATCGACAATTGGGATATAGAATCTATTGGGTAAATGTGTTATTGCCTACTAAATAAATGTAATGACAGACTGTGGAAGTCTATTTAATTTCTTCAAAGCTACATAGCTTGATGAAAGCATCAACTATTTAAAATCAAAACGCTTAATAAGATTTGATTCTAAGTATCTAACTTAGATACTGGTGCACTTATTAAGCAGCTGTTGCTAGATAGAAGGGGAGTTATTTAGAGCCCGATCAAGGCTGAAGGCCACTATAGTCAAGCCCTAATAATGACCCTTTTCAGCTCTCAGTTATTCTTCACAATCCTAAGTGCAATGTTACAGTTAATATACTTACCATTTCAAAATTCTGTATTAAAAAAAGAATAATTAATAAATAAATGAAATAAAAATTGCAAATATGATAAAAATGCATGTTAAAATCAGGTGATCAGAGGTTGTCCTCAGTAGTGCAATGCCACAGTTAATATTTTCCCATTTCAATAGTTTGTAAAAAAATATATATATAAAAAAGAAGAAAAAGACAAAAAATGGGAAATATTTATGCAAAAATAATAAGTGCAATGACCCAGTTAATATGTTCCCATTGCGTGGTGTGATAGCTGCTGGCGGGCGGGCGGGCGGGCGGGCGGGCGGGCGGGCGGGCGGGCGGGCGGGCGGGCGGGCGGGTGGCGCGCACTATTCGAGTTAAGGCCGGGCGGTGATGGGCCCTTATGGCAGCATTAGTGGTGGTGGAATGTGATGAGCGGGCACTACTCGCACAAAGACGCCGCCCTAAACACTGGAGTGCCTTCATTACCGGGCGGCAGCGGAAGGCAAATAGGGTGCAGCCATGTCACCTCCCCACCCACTCTGCACCGTCTCCAGCCACGCGCACATCACACACCGGGCCTCGGCATGTAGCCGGCTAATATGGGTGCTGAAGCGGTGTGAGGCGGTGTGAGGCGGGGCGGGGCGGGGCGGGGCGGGGCGGGGCGGGGCGGGGCGGGGCGGGGCGGGGCGGGGCGGGGCGGGGCGGGGCGGGGCGGGGCGGGGCGGGGCGGGGCGGGGCGGGGCGGGGTGGGGGTACCGTGGTTGGGGGCGGGGGCAGCGCTGGGGACATGTACGGGTGGGGCAGGGCGCCGTGGATGTGTACGGGTGGATACAGATATCGCCGTGGGGGGCGGGGTGGGGGCAGTTAGGGGAGGCGGGGGGCCAGGGACATTTACTGGTGGAGACATATATCGGGGGGGGGGGGACGCTGAATCCGGTTATGGGGTGTGAGGGAGTGGTGCGATGTTGTGTTGTATGGCGAAACACAGTGATAGGGCTGGTGTCATACGGTACAGTTAGTTGGATGCACTGCCAAATGGCTCAGTGTCAGTACGAGATGCGAGGTGGTGTGACGTATCACGTGACATATTGATACGTAACACAGTGCATTATTATTGTGTGTGGTGATACACTGCGATGCAATGTGGTGATGTGTAATGTGGTGTGGTGCAATGTGGTGTGGTGATGTGGTGTGGTGCAAAGGGGTGTGGTACCACATGGTGTGGTGCAATGTGATGTACAACGTGGTGTGGTGCAATGTTGTGTTCTACAACATGGTTTGGTGAAATGTGGTGCAACGTGGGGTGGTGCAATGTGGTGATTGATGCACAACGTGGCGTGGTGCAATATGGTGTGGTGCAACGTGATGTACAACGTGATGTGATGTTATTTCGTACAGTGCAGTCACGTACAGATTGATGCAGTGTGATATGGTGCAGCGTGATGTACTTACTTACCAGAGCAGTGCAATGCCTGGTGATGCCTCGTGGTGCAGTGTGTCATAGCGTTGAGCTGGGCGGGCTCGGCTTTGGTTCAGCAGCACCAAACACGATGCATCGCCTGCTGACGCCACTTCCCCCCCCCCCCCCCCACCCCCACCTCAGTAATATCCGCCCGGCCCTACCGCTCCTCCCGAAGAGCAAAACGAGAGCAGTAAAAAAGCACCAAGAACATGACCAAAGGCAGCAGCAAGGGCGCCATCACCAATAAGTTGACCTGCGCGGGCCAGGCTGGCCGTATTGGGCATGCACACGCTGTCCAGTCGATAAAGCCCGAGTTGGGGGAAACACAAAATGGATTAAGCAGTTGGGCGGCGACGCACGTGTTGTGCGTGAGGAGTGTGGTTTGAGTGACGGGCGCTGGTCGGCTGGGGACGGCCACGATTGACCCCCTTCACCCACCCCACCCCCACCCACCCCATCACAACCCCTACCCGAACAACACCTAATTCAACAGTGGACATTATTATTAACACTGCCATTGTTAAAGTTGCATAGTGCAATGCTTTTGAGTTTCCGGCATTTTCTTAGATAAATATATACATCAGGTTGATCATTATAATCTACTTTATTTACTTTAGTTTGAAGTAACTTTGGAGATATTTGATAGGAAACCATGCCAAATTAATTTTGGCAAGCACATCAAAGTTCTGACCCCCATAGTCTTCAGCAGTAACAGGTCCTATTAAATTGACTTAGCATCCCATCTAGCCAGCAACACATGCTTAATAAGTCTACGAGTATCTAAGTTGGATATGCAGCATCATATCTAGGTAAATGTTTGGGTTTTTAAAAATTGATGTTTTCATCGGACTAATGCAGCTTTAATAAATTACCCCAAGATGCCAGCATTTCTCTAGGTTTTATTTATTCATTGTTATTGTTGTTCAACATCTTCAGGGTTCCACTGACAAAGCAATCCTTCGTTGCATCTCCATAACTCAGTTTCTGGAATGTGTCCACCACCCCCACCCCCCCACATAACTTGCAGGGACAGGCTCAGGAAGCACTAACCCCCCCCCCCCTCCTCCCCCCGGTGACATAAGCCAGGCGGGCCGGGCCAATAAGGCACTCTGGGTTTACGTTGATTTGTGTACGTAAGATACATGCACTCTGTGCCAGTGATTTTGTTAGCCTGAACTGACACTCAAACCGGTGTATACTGCATATAGGCCAGTGTGAGCGTACATCAGGGGTCCCAATGACAAAACTAAATAAAAATCCAAGAAAAACCTGGGGGTCTGGAGGGCATTCCCACATCCCTGGAAATCTGTTCAAACCTACGATTAAAATGACAGAAAATCCTAATTACAGGCCCTGCTCTGGTTATTACTAATTGGCTGTACCATCTGGGATTGCTTCTTACCCGTTACAACGGAGGGTTTCAACTTTCGCAACTTATATTACCATCACCAAAAACTGTTTCCGAAACACAAGGACAGGGGATATGGGACAAGGGGCCGAGGATAGTGGACCGAGTGTAGGGCATAGAGGATAGGGGACAGGGGTTAGGGGACAGAGGATAGGGGATAGTGGACGGGATATAGGGCCGATGATAGGGAATAGAGGACAGGGATAACGGATAGGGATAGCGGGCAGCCGTCCTAATACCTCACTACATAGTTCGGCCTCACTAGGGCGGAGGTGGCGGGAGTTGCTCACGGGGGAGGGGAGGGGTCTAGTTGATGGGTAGTGGTGATCTACTGCTGCTCGCAGTGCCCAATTTAGATTTATAATCTTAAACCGGTCGGTGTGTCCTGGGCGCAGATGCCATGACATAGATACCGGACAAACAGTTCCAAAGGCCAGGGCAAAGGCGCCGATAGTCGAGGGGCAGGCCGGCACAATTTTATTCAAAGATCTTTCTCAATGATTAGAGTAGGAAAATAACTATTTTCATTGGACATCATAAGTTTTAAACATTTTACACAGTAGTACAAAGACTTTCCCAGACACATAGACACACACACGGACACAGCTGTCCCAACAATCATGTTCTCGGAGAAAACGGCAGTGGTTTATTGCATATCACCATTTGATAAACCTATGAAAGTAATAGATTACTACACAACCCCTCCTATTTCTCTCATCACGTTTTACACTACATTGAAAATGCTGAAAAATGCTGACCCTAATGGATTGTCCGCATTTTTCGATGTGCAGGTGAACCGGTAGGAACCTACACGACTACCACCCTACCACCCCACCCCACCCGCCCTCGGGCGCCAATAGACTTTCCCTCAGCCCTCATTGGTCTGGTGGCTTTCATGCCTTTTCCGCTGACCAACTGACCCAGAGCCTCAGTCTCCAACTAGCTGGCAATGTACGTGAACTTTCTGCCCACATACCCGACTACTGACTAGGGTTTGATGGGCGTTCCCCCATTGCCTGATTGCCATAGCTACAGAGAAATAAAATCAAGTTTTACTTGCACTTATGTTTATTTGTTTTGTCTATAACCGAATCAGCCAAAACAAATCTGAACATGACAAAAATCTAACTTCTTATTTTAGGATGTTAAGGAGGTGGATCAGATTTCCTTTCTATGCCATACCAGCTTTCATTTTGTTATGCCTTGCCATATTCCCCTTTTTATGCTTTTCCATTTGTGATTTTCTATTAAATTGGAAATCATTAAACAAATATCAAACGGATAGCATCCCTGGATATTATTCAAAGACGTGAATGCAATACAATAACAATATCTATCACACTTAGAGCAACAACACCGGCAATATTACCAATAAAAATCCCTTAATTTTACAATTTCAACTAACTTAGTGGGGAAATATTTGCTTAAAAGCCTCCAATCTCCTGAGTGATTCTGGTTCTGATTGCAATTTTACATTGTGAGCGTTTGTAATTCAGTTGTGGCAAAATCGTGTTTTGGAAGTCGTGTATTCGGAGAATGTCAGCAGTGTTGGCAGGCCAAACTAATCCATTTTCTTCAGGATTCGAAAGAGCACATTTAGAAGGATATTGAGTTGACGAGAGACAGAGACGGAGACAGAGTCAGGCCGACAGACAGACAGACAGACAGACAGACAGACAGACAGACAGACAGACAGACAGACAGACAGACAGACAGACAGTGTGTGTGTCTATACATGTTTGTTTATAATTAGGCATGAGTGTGTGCATAAGAATCCCTCATTTCCGAGATGCCAAAGTTGATGCCGGGGTGAAGCACACTGCAGCACTACACATCATCATCATCATGCTGTCGGTCGGGATGCGACAAAGACTTCTTTCATTACTTGACTGCCGCTCTCCATTTCATTTCATGAAAGCTGCCTGCAAAAGTGTTGAAGTGCTGCTGGCTTTTGCAAGTTACCAGCGGCACTCTCTCGGGGAGCAAATAGAGGTTTCACACCGCTACACATACAGCACTACACACTGCTACACATACAGACAGGAAGGGATATGCCATTTGATCTTGAATAGTTGCTCGCCCAATTTCAACGCAACCCAATTCAGAAATAAATGTAGGACAAGACCTCTACTAAGTTATGTCATCAGAAATAGCTAAATAGAAACAACAAAATCCATTAAAATCCTTTTCCCGATTGTACATATATGTATCTGTACACTCATAGCCCCATTCGATATGACCTCAGATGTTACCAAGACGCAAAGCTCCAACAAACAAACTATACAGACATATATACATATACAGTGAAACGTCTCTAACCGACCACCTCCACAGATCGACCACTCCCCTATATTGATCGCTGTATTTGGGTGCCAAACGATCACCCATACGATACCATTGTACCAATAAGCAAAACTCTCTAAACCGACCACCTCCTTAAATGGACCCTTGGTCGGTCGATTTAGAGAGGTTTTATTGTTTATACATTTAAAAAAAAAAAAATTAATTGACGAGGTATTTACTCTGCCCATAACGTATAAGCTCCTGTCAGGGTGCTTGTTTTCAATGCTGGACAGGTGCTTGTTTTCAACGCTGGACATCACTTGTTTTCAACGCTGGACATATATAAACCTGATCTAGCTGAGGTGAAGGAAGAAATATAAAGAGCTAAGTGGATTGATCAATACGGAATCAGAATGATCAATACGGCGAGAGAGATAAGTGACAAGAACTGCCAGTGGCGGCGCCACCGTAGGCCAGCATGCCGCAGTTAATCAACATTTGTCTGTAATTGGACCTTAATATAATATAAGTAGAATGGTAATAATAGGAAAACCTCATACCGATGATTTATACCCGTATATTTATATACTAACTATATACTATTGTTATTATTACATTTGTTGATTAAGCAGGGGAAATTGCACATTCCACTGCACCTTGCCCTATCCTAATAATGCTGAGCACAAGGCTAGGTCGTGACATGTATAAATTGTTAACTCATCGGCATCGCTTTGAGCTGCTGATAGTCGAAGCCATCGGTTAGAATCCGACGACCTGGCAATGGCAAGAAACACTCAACTCATTCAGCCATCCCATCTAGTGATTATCATAGATTGTCATCATTGCAAAGTATTCTTTTTCTTTCTTTTTTATTAGAATATTGAATAACAATCTGAGGAAACAAATAATCTAATAATCATTTAATTAAGAGCTGCTGTGGTTGAAAGGCCGCTCCAACTGTAAGCTGGTGCTTCGCTTTATGCACAGAGCACACTGTGATGTTATAATCATCATCATCATCATCATCATCATCATCATGCAGTCAGTTGCAAGGAGACAAAAACCGCTTCCATTACTTAACCACCGCTCTCCATTTAGCTCTCTGTTGTGAGAGTGATGTCCATGAGTCGGTCTTACATTTCATAAAAGCTGCTTGCAAAGTGTTGAAGTGCTGCTGGCTTTTGCAAGTTACTAGTGGCACTCTCTCAGGGAGCAAATAGAGCTCTCACACCGGCAAGAACACGTCAAGACAGGCACAAATTATTTGTTCCTGCAGTGGCTTGTTAGGATATGTTGGGAGTTCCATTCATCAACGCCATTAATACTGTTTTGGTAACATGGTTTTCTGTTAGGGCTTGCTCCGTTAGCCTTTGGTTCTTTCAAGAACCTGTTCCACAAGGCAGTGCTTTACAACTTTCCAAGGCAGGGGTGTCAAACTCCCTGAGGTATTTTAGCACCTAAGGTATCCGAGGTACTGCAATACCTGCATACCGATGTAATAAGTATAAAAGCAGACTGTATTCATCCGCAGGTTCTCTTTTCTGAGTCAGTCAGTAACCACTCTGCCCGAACGCCTACAATAATAGCTCTTTGGGCCACATCACGAAGGCAATCACCATTCTGTTATATTTTTAAACCAACGAAGGCAATATCATGCAATTGTGACAACGCCCGACCGCCTCACTACCGCCAACTCTATTGTCACTAATATACGCACACAAATTGCCATACACCTTTAATGCCATGTACACACATAGCGTATAGGATTCGCGCATAGGACTCCCGATCAGCTTAAAACTGAAATCGGGCCGATTCATTTTTCAAATCGGGAATCGCAATCGTAATCCTAGCGCACACATACCGTTTTATCCCAAAAAATCGGGAATCGCAATCGGTAGGTGTGCTAGGGGAGTGCACACCTCACGATTTTGGGGCAGTTTTAGGTCGTATACGCTAGGTGGGTGCGGGAAAACGATTGTATACGCTAGGTGTGTACCGGGCATAAGGAAATGGACGGTTGGATGGATACCTAATGAATACATACATGATGGTCATTGAGGCACTACAGATGACTTTGCAACTAGTTTTCTCCATTTCCCCCTGTTCTTCACTGCCCTGTGGGACTTGCCAAACTCCAGGTATGTCCATTCTCTGATGTTGTTTTCCCAACTACCGTATGTACGTTAATATAAGTCCAACTCGAGTATAAGTCGAGGGGTAATTTTTAAGGAATTATCTGGAATTAGGCCTAACCCGAATATAGGTCAAGCTTTTGCAGCTCAAGTCATTGTTAAAGGAGGGCAATATCGGGCACTGTTCGATGTCGAAGGAAGACATTTACAACTATCTACCAACATATGTTTTGTTGGTTATTTTTTTCCATCTCGGCTCACACCACTGTTGAGTGGGTTTATCTGGATATTCCTGGGCCCATATTCACGATGCGGTGTTAGCTTACACTCGGTGTGTTTGCACTCCTTGCGTACTGATTTTTCGCCGCTAACCCAGAAATCCCGGCCAAAACCAGTTTTGGCTCGCTAACACCGCATCATGAATACGGCCCCTGGCCTCCTTCTGCCAATCAGCGGCGTGAAGTTTTTTTTTAGCAATGACTACCGTAGCATTTTCACTTTTTTTCTAGGGAGATGACTGGGCATGGCCCCATACAGTATCTGTGCTAACAACTTTTGTTGCTATTTTCGGTGAGTAAATGCGATTCATTGCCGTATTCCTCTATTATTGCTCAGCGGTGTCTGTCAGAAAGGCGTCCCTTGGAGGGTATCGCGAGTATAAGACAACCTCAGAAGAGGAGACTTTTTCTGTGATAAATTTCCTCGACATACGGTATTCCTTTATCTACCTTCTCTTCTTTTCCCTTTCACTGTGCCTTGCAAGATAGTTTGGGTGACACTTGGCGAATGGGAAATATGGCCAAAGCATTGCAGTTTGCGTCTCTTTACAATTGTCAAGAGATCTCTGTGTGGTCCAATTACCTGCTAGATCTGGGCATGGAATTCCTCGTTTGTAACATGGTCTTTGCATGAGATATGCAGTATCTTCAGTCAAATTTTGTAAATAGTATGAATGGACATCATTCTCAATCACTTATTACATTCTTATTTCACTAGTCTATTCATCATTAACATGATTTGCGTAAATAACTACCAACATCTACCGCTGAGAGCACACTAATTCTGTGCTGACAAATGTGTTATTCTGAAGTTTGTCTTTGTTGTCTTAGTGGTTTCTTAAAGTTGTATAGTCCGATAGTTGTGAGCTTCGGCAATTTTCTGACAAAGATACATTAGATTGATCATTACAATCAAATTTACTTTAGTTTGGAGTAGGTTTTATTTTTAAATGGCTAACTTTGGAGATATTTGAAGTGAAAACATGCCAAATTAATTTTGGCAAGCATCGCAAAATTCTGACACCATAGGCTTCAGCAGTAACAGGTTCTATTATATTGGCTTAGTATCCCCTTCTATGCAGCGACAAATGCTTAAAAAGTGCACCAGTGTCTAAGTAAGATATGTATGATCAAATGTGGGTAACTGTTTAGTTTTTTTTAACTTGATGTATTCATTGGACTACGCAGCTTACAAAATAGTGAGATACAGAGGTCCTACTGTAGTAGCATATATATCACACACATTCTGAATATTTTAACGGCGTTCTTCCTTCTTAACAAACAACAGCGTACTCTCAGCGCGCCCTATGGCTGCTTTCATTAAAACCTCATGGAACACAGTCCTAAATAAATGTTCACCGGAATTCTTGTAAAATTGTAAAGCTGCATAGTCCGATGAAAACATCAAACACCAACTTAGATATTGCTACACTTATTCATTCATAATCAGAAATGATTTAAAACTAAAAGTAAAGTGAATTATAATGACTAATCTAATAAATCTAACAATAAAAGTGTGGGGGGGGGGGCTATTCAAAAACACACTATTGGACTATGCAAATTTAAATACACCAAATATTTGTCTAGAATAGAAGATTATTTAGTTATAATGAACATTCTGATTTGGTGATCTAGCTTGAGGCCACCAGCACATGGCATGCGGCTGGTAAGCAGGAGTCCTATTACACGCGGCATATATAAGAACTCTTGGCGAGTAGGGTCGGGGCAGGGGACCGGAAGGGCGGGATCTACATGTAGCTGAAAATCTCCAAATTTATACCAACATCCTCAACCAACCTTTCCAATGTAACTCTGGGAAGCGGAATCTTCTCATGATACGATATTCCACTGAGTCATATTATTATCCTGACACAGAGCCAACCAGCCCTTGTCATATCCTACTAATTCATAGTTCCAGGTGAGGAAATAATGATGATGATGATGATGATGATGATGATGATGACGACGACGATGATGATAATAATAATAATAGTAGTAATGATATACTATTGTAGTGGTGACGATGATAAATGATGATATGCTAGGGGGTCATGGTGGTTATGGTAAATGATGGTGATGATGGTGATGATGATGATGATGACATGCTATGGTAGTGGTGGTTATAATGGTGGTGATGATGATATGAGGATGATGATGAAAAAGAAAAAGTAGAAGAAAGAGTAGAAAAATTAGTAGTAGTAGAAGGGGGAGGAGGAGAAAACGAAGAAAGGGAAGAGAAAAAGAAGAGAAGGAAAAGGAGGAAAAGAAGGGAAAGGAACAGAAGAAAAAGAAGAAGAGAGGAAGAAGAATGATGACTAAGCAATTAACAATTAAATAGAGTAGACGTGCTAGTACGGTAGAATAACCATACTGGAGGTTTATATGGAGTTCCACTTTGTTGCGTGGAATTAATGCGGAATCGGCGCGCGCTGAATTAAATTTCCTGCACAAATAACTCCAGATTACAAGTACCTGTTGGCGCGGGTTGAGTGAACTTCATGGGATCGAATTACCGCCGGTGTAGAGCGTGACAGGGAGACGCAAAGAAACCACTTATCCTTTCCACCTCACCCCCCCCCCCCCCTCACCCCCACAGTCGGCGAGGCTGTGTCGCTCAGCATAGATAATCCGCATTCTCCCATTACAATGTAACAGCCTAACACTGAGGGAAATGCAGTGTGAATGGACGCCGCTGCTAAGCCAGCAGCAGCACCCCCCCCCCCCCCCACACTCCCACCAAGTTCAGTCAGCATTTACACCAATGTCACATAACAGACACAACATAATAGAGCATTGCACACAGCGGATCAAACAGCGGTAATGGGAATAGTTATACGGACGGAAACCACCCTCCATTGATCTTCACCAGACCAATCAAGTTCCTTTTCACAGAACAGATCCGATCACAACAGAGTAGTGCTGGTTGGGCTGGCATTTTAATCCTGCCCTTGTTCCACTGAAAGTGAAAGCGCTTGCAGATTTGAGCTATTGGTGAAACAGCCATGTTGCGTGGCAGGAAGTGTGCCGTGGACACGTGATGGCCGGGATGGGGGTGCATGGATGTGGGTGGATGTGGGTGGATGTTGGTTAATGGGGGGAGGGGAGGGGGAGGCCCTGCTGCCTGACACATGCTGCCTGACACAGTGTTAATCCTTATTAAGGCCCGGGCCAGTCACGACCTGCACGCCGCTGCAGGCCCTCAGGTCTCTGGCCGCCCGCCCTAAAACAACTGACGCCTGACCTATAACGCCGCCATTAAGACTCTCGTGCCTGGCCCGAGTAAAGCGGATCCGTACGCTTTTATCCAATACACCCCCCCCCACACACACACACCCTCACCTACATGCCGGTGAAAGAAATCTAGGACTTTGTTTGGAGTGTGGTAGATACGACGTCACGTGACAAACGAACATCTTGAAACAGAACCAACTAATGCTAAGTGGAGGCTAATTTGGAATCCCTTCCGCCCACCCCCACCCCCAACACACACATACACACACACACAAGAAAAGATCAAAGCATTGACCATTTTATATTGCCAGCCAATCAGATGCGATGCTGCCAAAGGTGGATGGTCAGAGACGAAGGTTAACCAATCAGAGCCAATTAAAGCTGGATGCGTCAGAGTCATTAAAAGACGCTGGTACAATCAACCAAGCAATAACAATGATAGCTGGCCAATAGGTTTTTTGGTTGTTGGAGCTTTACGTCCTGGCAACATCTAAGGTCATATCAGGATGGGTGACAGTGCGCACTAATGGCGACTTTATAATGCTGCCCCGCTGGGAAATCAGGCCACCAGCACCATGACCCGATATCCCACTCAGTCACATTATCCTGACACTGAGCAAACCAGTCCTTGCCCTAACCTATTTATGCTGAGAGCCAATATTGGAAGCGATAAGAAGACCTATCAATTTTGTAAGTCATTGGTTTGACTTGACCGGGAACTGTACTCCCGATTTCCCGTCCGGGAGGCCTGCGCTCTACAGATTCGGCCACTGCGCCCGGTGCTAGCCAATAGGAGACGCTAGGTCAACTAGAAGAATCAGTAACGATGACACAGCTGACAAATCAGAGTCGATGGCAGGGCCAGCCAATCATAATTGACATTCATCGATTGCTGGTTCACAGCATGGCAAATAATCGAGTGTGGTGATGCATCGGCTTGTCCCCCACATGATGGGAGTTTTAAAAGTATTGGCAGCATGCATGTCGAAGCAGTGTCCGCAGTAGGCCTACAACAATGCCCAGTTCCAATTGCGCCCTGCGTGGCACGAATCTATTGTGTTCCTGCTGTCGATCGCCACAGTGACACCGAGACCCAGAGCTGCCTCCTGTTCAATAGCACCCTGGCTTCACGTCCGGTCCCGGGTGGAGTAGGATGACCAGACACCCAAAGCGGCTTACCGGACGCGGTTGCCAAATCGGAAGAGCACATGCCTGTAAGGTCGGGAGTTCAATTCCCTGTCGAGTCATACCTATGACATACATAATTGATACTTGTCGCTTCCTACCGAGATACTCAGCATTATTAGGAGAAGGCAAGGACTGGTGGGTTCAGTGTCAGGAAAATGTGACAGAGTCTGATATCTGGTCATGGTGCTGGTGGCCTGGTCTCCCAGTGGGGCACCACTATAACGTCAGCATAGGTGTGCACTGTCAAAAGTCGGTACCCTTCCTGATATGAACTTAGATATTGCCAGGATGTAAAACTCCAACCAGCCCAAAGCGGCTTAGCGCCTATTTATAGCGGCTTAAAGCAACATTAATCGGTCTAAAATAGTGAACTACACAGTAATTGCATTACACAGTCAGTTTAATGACGCCGTGTTGCTTGCATCCGCCAGAGATGATAGGGTGGCGTTTTGCTGGTTAAAACCAGTCAGCGCTCCAATTAGCGCATGCGCATGTCTAACGTGGTCAATAAGGGCAGTGTCACAATCTACGGTTCGTCAGAAATGCATCTGGGACATCAAAAAGGACGCCAATCACCCGCGGAGGTGTCATTAAGAGGCGCACCTGTCAATGGAACCGATTGATAATAGCGCCACCGACTGTCCGACGGTCGTCGAAGGAACTAAAGTTACAGTAATGGGACACCATACTCCACCCAGGGCCATCCGAACCCCCGACCCCCACACGCTCCCGCAGTGACCATAGGGTACGGGATGGACGAGACGAGATGGGAGGTAAGAGGTTCAGTCCCCGGTCGAGTCAAACCAAAGACTAGAGCATTGCGCTAAATATGATAATGGTAATACTGATACCATTCAAAAGAAAACAAGTGTCTACCTATAGGTTCAACATTTTAGGTTTTAAAAAATTGATATCATTTTCAGAAGTTCACAAAGTTAAAAAAAGAAATATTCTAAAGCAGAATTTGCCAGGAGCCCCCTTTTGATCTAGGTCAAATCATATATGGGCATAAAGGGGGGAGAATCAGCTTCTTTTGGATATTATTAATAGCTTCACCTATGACGTAGCACAAAGAAGCTCCAGCTGGTCGACTGTAGCTTTCTTCAGCAATCGCTGTTTTAATTTACGCCCGTGGTAATTCCTGCAGATGACATACTAACTAATTAGTGCCTTACATCAAATGGACTGTTCTTATGTTAAAATATAATATATGTTTAATGCAAAAGCAGCATCGGATAAAGCAACCATTGCTATTTTAGTTTCTTTGATTTCATCAAAATTAAATGAACATAGATATAGTTTAAAAACATGTAAACTTTGCTGAAAATGAAGGCATCATTCCTCGATATATACATATAATATAGATATGCTGTATAGGAATTATACAAGTATAATAACCCGGAATATTCCTCCTCTCTCTCATCGGTCGGGGATAGGAGTTAGATTTCTTTATACACACGTTCTCTGCTCTGCCTCAGAATCACATGACTGAGTCGGATATCCAAATGGGGCGGCACTATAGAGTCGCCTTGAATACTAGGATGTAAAACTCCAATAAATCAAACTAAAGCAACGCACACGGCACATTTTCTCTATCTTTCCCTCTTTCTCTCTCTCTTCCCCTTCATCTCACCCTCCCTTCCCTCCCTCTCTCTTCCCCGTCACCTCACTCTCTGTTCCTTCCATCCCCCCTCTCTTTTCCCCTTCATCTCACTCTCCCTTCCCTCCCTCTCCCCTCTCTCTCTTCCCCTTCATCTCCCTCTCCCTCCCTCTCCCTTCCCCTTCAGCTCACTCTCCATTCCCTCCCTCTCCTCGTCTCTCTTCCCCTTCACCTCACTCTCCGTTCCTTGCATCTCCCCCTCTCTTTTCCCATTTATCTCCCTCTCCCTTCCCTCCCTCTCTCTTCCCCTTCACCTCACTCTCCGTTACTTCCCTCTCTCCCTCTCTTTTCCCCTTCATCTCACTCTCGGTTCCCTCCCCCTCTATTCCCTTTATTCTCTCTTCCGTTTCTCCCCTCCCCCCTCTCTTCCCCTTCATCTCACTCTCTCCGTCCCCTCTCCCTCTCTCTTGCCCTTCATCTCACTCTCTGTCCCCTCTCCCCCTCTCCTTCCCTTCATCTCTCTCTGCGTTCCTTCCATCTCCCCCATCATCTCTCTCTATCGCTCTCTCCCTCTCTCCCTCTTCCTTTCTCCTCCCCTTCATCTCACTTTCTCTTCCTCTCTCTCTTCCTCTCTTTCTCTCCACCCCTCAAACCCTTCCCACTAGCGCGAGAGGAGGGAGTCACAGAGAGACAACTCAAATAACCACATTATATTGGCAGCAACAAACCCCTCCTATAGCCTAACGCCGTTATCGGGATAAGGCCAGTGCCTTTATTATTGGCAATTCAGCACTAGTAATACGTGAGGGGTGATGCTGACGGCCGTCGGGGACCTGCCCGCCGCCACACGGGCCAGACGCCTCGCTGTGCAGTGACCGTGTGTCTGGTGCATTTGGCCGGCAGACTGTGCGAGTTGGTCGGCTGAAGGTTAAAGGTCCCTCATCATCAAATCTCCATTCCCTGACTATTCCGCTGCCCACTAATGCATAACCAGACAGTACAAGGCAAATAAAACCTGGCTGTTTATGATGTCTGGTGACTAGAAGTGATAATAAATAGATGCTGTTGTATGCAGCATGGCAATTTGCTCTGGACCCTATTGATCGGTGATCTGGAATGAGGTCTTCAACTTTTAGTGATTACTGGTTGGTAGTTAAAAATATCGATAAACTGAGGTTGTTATATATGCAACATGGTAATTTGCACTGAACCTGATTGTTCGGTGATCTAGAATGAGGTCTTCACCTTTTAGTGATTACTGGTCGGTGGTTAAAAATATCGATAAACTGAGGTTGTCATATGCAAGATAGAAATTTGTACTGAACCTTATTGATCGGTGATCTGGAGGAATGAGGTCTTCAGCTTCTGGTGAGTACTGGTCGGTGGTAAAAAATATCAATAAACTGAGGATATTGTATGTAGCATGGTAATTTGCACTGCAACCTAATGATCGGTGATCTGGTTTGTTTGTCTATTGTAGTTTTACGTCCTAGCAATATCTAAGGCCATATCAGGTCGGGTACCGACTGGTGTCAGTGCGCACTCATGGCGATCTTATAGTGCTGCCCAACAGGGAGACCAGGACTTCGGTATCATGACCCGATATCCCACAGTCACATTATCCTGATACCATGCTAACCAGTCCTTGTACTATCCTAACCTATTAATGCCAAGCGTCAGGCCACGAAGTGACAAGTAGCAATTTTGTAAGTCATTAGTTTCACTCGACTAGGAAGCGAATTCCCGACCTTCTGCATGGGAAGCCTGCGCTCTATCGATTCACCCACCACGTCCGGTCGGGTGATCTGGAATGAGGTCTTTAACTTCTGGTGATTACTGGTTGGTACTTAGAAATAACGATAAACTAGGTTTCCATATGTAGCATGGTAACTTGCACTGAACCGTATTGATCAGTGAATTGGAGTGAGATCCTTAGATTCTGGTGATTACTGATTGGTACTTAGAAATAACGATAAACTAAGATTTCCATATGTAGCATGGTAACTTGCACTGAACCGTATTGATCAGTGAATTGGAGTGAGATCCTTAGATTCTGGTGATTACTGATTGGTACTTAGAAATAACGATAAACTAAGATTTCCATATGTAGCATGGTAACTTGCACTGAACCGTATTGATCAGTGAATTGGAGTGAGATCCTTAGCTTCTGGTGATTACTGGTCAGTATTTGAAATAATGATAAACTAAGTGTAAAATACAGGCAACAAGACAAAGGAAGAGTATAAAGAGTGAAAGAAGAGAGCCAAGCCCTCAGGTTTATTATTTATAGTGGTACATGGATCCAGTATGGCATATCACCTGACCGTATTCTCCAATGAGAATCAAGCATCTCCAGCTCTACCAATGAATATCAAGCATTCCTGTGTCCCCATGGTTACAGTGATCTGCCCACCACCACCAAGTGCCATGGCCCCTTTGGTCACCACCTGCCCTGAGCTGAGTGTGTGGTGATCCGTGACTAACAGAGAGGGGAGGGGGTAGTGGGTAGAGCTCCAAGTGCCCCCTTACACACTATCCTACTAGCACCACAATGTCTATTTACAATGAGTAAAGTACCACCAGCAACTACATAAACACATTCATGCACCTTTTTCAGTAGAACATTTGCATTCCACCACCAATGCGTTTTATCAGAATATTTTAAATAAGGTATCAGAATATTTTACAAGTATCAGAATATTTTACATAAGCATGGTAATTTGCACTGAACCATATTAATCGGTGATTTGGAGTGATGTTTACAGCTCCCATTGATTACTGGTCAGTGTTTAGAAATAACAAATAAAGGCTGTTATATTCTGTTGTGTGCGAGTGGGTTAGTGCAGAGAGTGGCGAACGCAAACAGCGCCTCAAGTACCCTCCACCAACCCCGGCCGTGTAGGCTTCCTCCCGGGCTTGCATCACCATCACCCGCACCCTGAAGTTGGCAGGCAGGCAGACAGGTAGGTCAGGTCACCAGCTGGGATGAGCTGCTCACCTCACGAGCAGGCTCTACTCGCCCATAACCCTGCCGATACCCGCCATGCCGACAGCCACAGGTCTACACCTACACCCACACACGGACTGTATACATATGTCGGGATGCGCCCTTACACTACTGCAGTGCATGATTTACTGTTGCGCGTTATCGCTGCTGCATCTTATGGCGGAAGTGGTTGAATAGCTCATTAGTAGAGCGGAGAGAGCTAGTAATAGTGAGGCGAGCTGCTCCACACAGGCCCAGAAATAGCAGGTTGTTGGTTGGGCCGGTCTGCGGGGCGTCTACCTTAACCCTTTCGTGGCGCTACATAGGATATCATATAACCACGTGACTGACTACCTCATGTTAAGTCTCACTAACCATTGCCAGTATAGGTCCACGGTATATTATATCAGCTTGGAAACTCGCAAATACAATTTCCATATACTCCAATTTTACTCCCTCAATAATTTAGTGTTACTATCTCCAATACTTCTACTAATGGTGTCCATTATCTTGAGGGGGTTCTTCTACATTTCTTTCTCCTCCTACATCTCCTTCTCCCCGTCCTGATACGACCTTGTTGGAGATGTTTCCCGGACGTAAAACCCCAACAAACAACGACAGCCCCCTCTCCTCCCCCTCGCTCCCTCCCCATCCCCATACCCCCCCCCCCCCACCCATCTGTCTCCTTTGATTATCGCATATTTGTCCATAGAAAAGTGTATCTGATTAATAGTAAGCAGGGCAATAGTAACATGCAGGTAATGGTAATATTACATATGCTAGTAGCAGCTGTTCCTCTTTCAGTGTGTTTAATTTGTTTAATTATCGTCGATGAATAAGCAAAGGAAATTCCACCTGCGGACAATATATCTTCCTCATTCCACTGCTCCTTGCCCTATCCCATCCTAGGCATGGGAACACTGTATCAGTGTGCAGGCGTTTTGTAGCTTAACCACTTTGCAGGGCGGCACTAACAATGGCCATACAGACTGACTTCCGAAAAGCCATGCCCCTATATTCTGTCTACTTTAAAAAAACCTACGGGTGAAGGAAACACATTGACGTATTGGCTGCGCATCGTTGAGAATGAATTCTTGCTTCGCGGCGTAATATCCCTGAGAGTGCTTTAGTGCATTGGCCTTCTGGAGATGGTTAAGGCAGAGGAGTGGGCGGGTGGGTGAGTGGGGGCAACCACCTCGAGGGCATTCTAGGTGCGTCGGTGGCAAGTAGCCTCGGCCGGCGTGTGTGTGTGGGGGGGGGGGGCTTCTGGGTGAGACTACTGCTGCCCCTGTCGGTGACTAATGTGGGTGTGCACGGAGTGAGTTGTGCAAGGAAATGGTGCGGTGTGATGTGGTGCGGTATGGTGTGGTGTTGTGCAGTGTGGTGTGATGCAGTGCGCTGTAGTGCAGTGTGGTGTGGGGTGGTGCAGCGTGGTGTGAAGTAGTGCGATGTGGTGCGGTGCAATGCAGTGTGGTGCAATGTGGTGCGGTGTGATGTGATGTGGTGTGCTGCAGTGCGATGTGGTGCAGTATGGTGCGATGTGGTGCGGTGCGGTGCGATTCGGTGCGGTGCGGTGCGATTCGGTGCGGTGCAGTGCAGTGCGGTGTGGTGCTGTGGTGTGTCCAGTGTTGCTGTGTGGTATTGTGTTGTGTGGTATTATGTGGTGTGATGTTGTGTGGTGAAATGTTTTATGGCATGATATGCTGTGGTGTGGTATGATGTGCTGTGTTGTCTATTATGTTACGATGTGACATGGTGTTATGTTGTGTTGCTGTATGTGGTGTGTGCAGCGCTGTGTGGTGCGAGGCGAGATGGTGCAGTGCTCTAAGGTGCTGTGGCGTGGTGCGGTGTGGTGCGGTGCGGTGCGATGCGGTGCGGTGCGGTGCGGTGCGGTGCGGTGCGGTGCGGTGCGGTGAGGTGCTTTATACACATGTGGCCAGCTACTGACAGTATCCCTGGCTCAGAACCATGTAGGATGTGGTGATGACCGCAAGCAGCATAGATGAGTGGACACAATGCACACAGAACGATGGGACGCACCACCGTGTAAGTTACTGTAACTCCCATCCCACCCCCGAGGTGTTACAGATCGCGCTTACATTTCACCCATTTAGGATTGTGTCGACAATACAAACGATTAAAGTTGCACAATCTGATGGTCTTCAGCTTGTGCAATATTTCAACAAATAAATATATTGGGTTTACTTTACATTAACGTGGATTAACTTCTATCATAAATGGTTAACTTTGGAGATAGTTGAAGTAAACACATACAAAATAAACTTCGGTGTGTGCACTCCAACATGTCGGACTTCATAGCAGTGATAGGTTCTATTATTAAATTAACTTCCGTACCAGCACCAATCAATCAACCAATCTGTGCAGTGACACCTGTTTAATGAGTGCATCATTATCTAAGTTGGGTATGTAGAATCAAATACAGACAGGCAAGTGCGTTCGCTTCGAAAATGATATGGTTTCCTCAGATTGGGAAACTTTAATATGATGGTAACAACGACACATTGCAATAACAACGGAAAAGCAGCTCGAGAAGACGCCACCGTCAGCACTTGTGCATGTCGGCATGAATCCACGACGGTGCATGTCTGTGCATACCTGATAGTGATACACCTGATGGGTGTGAATATTCCTATGCTAGATTTAACCGGCCCGATTTGACACAACGACTACTTGCACCGGCGGGTGATATCCGGTACCAACAGTACAGAAATGGCCAAATCTAGCGAGCCGAGTCTGCCCAGTTCATACAGCTCCTGCATCTGGATCTGGCACTGACAGTCCACTCAGCTTAAACTTAAAGTCTGCTATCTGGTTACTGTGTGCAGTGAAGTCCCGCCAATTTGAGCACAGTTGTGTTATACACATGTTGTGTTGGGGCAGTTTGGTACAGTGGGGTGTGAGTCTTAACCTCAATTGAAGAAACGCACATCCCCAATCATGACAAAATGCTCCCCCTCCTACCCCCCTCCCACTCCACTCCCTTACGTTTGGCAAGCTGTGAAATTGGCACAAGAAACGACTCTGCACTTAAGGCTGGCTCACTGACGACTGAGCTGATAGAATTGGCCCAAGACTGTACAATCGGGCCAGTCAAAGGCCCATCATTAAGTGCACAGCGCTGCCTTTACCTGAACACATCCACATTTCATCACCAACACATTTAATATACGGAATGACAACTGAGGCACTTAATGCATCGCAAATATGTCGCTTGCATAAAAACGATACACGCAGGCCAAGAGTCAGTTGAATGAAAGGACCGAAAGAGCTATTATATATGTTGTATAATATAATCATCTTCATATAGCACAGCACGGCAATTTGCTGATAGAACTTTTCTTTTCATATTATTATTTCATTTAAAAGAAGAAAGAAAAAAGAAGAAATGAAGAGAGAAAAAAAAAGATCCAGAACTATAATATGCCGGCGTCAACTTCAGAAACTTTGAACTGAGACTGTCATGGAATTGCCAACCGCCTGTGCTTAATATGTATAAGCATTCATTATACATACACTGCGCCACCATCTCAGTAGCAAAAGATAACATCAAGCAGATTTTAGGGGTGTTCTCTGTGGCGGAGTGGTTAGAGTGTCTGACTTTTTTCTAGGTCGGACTCCTAATCTGAAGGTCAGTGGTTCGATTCCCCGTGCCCCCATCTCTGCCAATTTGGATTTCCACTGCTGTGTATAACTTACAGCGACATCAAAGGCCAGTTGCTCTCATACCATGTCTATGTGGTGTGGGAGGTTAAAAATCCCTTGGGTCGGTAAAAGTGTAGGCTCGGGCTTTCTGTCGACAAACTGTCTAATGGTGAAAACAAGCCTGTTCAGGCTTATCCATGATAGGCAGTATAAATCTTCAACAACAAGTTCAAGGGGCTTTGAAGTTACAATGCATGCATATATTTAAAGGGGCAGTGACATGATCAAAACAACTTTACCTATTCACATGCATAATGAGCATCATCATCATCAATTGCTTAACTGCGAGGGGCAATAGGGCACAACAGATGGCTTTACAAGTTTTCTCTATTTTCCCCTGTTCTCCACTACCCCCTGGGATTTGCCGAATTCCCCGATGCTGTCTTCTCATCTCTTCCTTTGTCCGCCTTGTCTTCTTCAGCCCTTTCACTGTGCCTTGCAAGATGGTTTTGACCAGACCTGATGAATGGGAAATATGACCATTCCACTGAAGTTTGTATGTCTTATTGATCATCATTGCTATGATCAAATACGACAAATCATAATTTGCATAGTTTGAAACGGGCTATTCTCTAGTAGTTATTTAGGGCCCAGCCATGGTCTGAGGGTCTCTGTAGTCAAGCTCAGGCTATTAGTGTCATCCAGCCCTAATGCCTGTCCTTCGTGAGTCAGCCTCACGAAAATGGGCCAATTGGTGGTCAATTTAAGATGTCGGCATCGCAATTCTTAAAGTGTAGTGCATTTCTTTGTTTCATATTAAATTATCCTAGAAACAAATAAGGTTGTTGTATTTTCTCTACCTTTTCATTGATGATGAATATAATGATTTTCCAACACCTCTGTTAATGCTAAACTATAATTATACAGTTCGACGCCGACATCCAATGATCGACAATGACAACTTTACCAGATGTCAGCGTCACA
Organism: Branchipolynoe longqiensis; assembly: GCA_030323885.1. Lineage (NCBI taxonomy): Eukaryota > Metazoa > Annelida > Polychaeta > Phyllodocida > Polynoidae > Branchipolynoe > Branchipolynoe longqiensis. The sequence goes on along the minus strand of CM059187.1, from coordinate 31,101,731 downwards.
ATTCTTAAAGTGTAGTGCATTTCTTTGTTTTATATTAAATTATCCTAGAAACAAATAAGGTTGTTGTATTTTCTCTACCTTTACATTCAGGATAAATTGAATGACTTTCCAACACCTCTGTCAATGCTAAACTATAATTATACAGTTCAACGCTGACATCCAATGCTCAATGCTGACAACTTACCCCAATTGGCTTATTTTCGTGAGGCTGACTCATATATATATGAGCCCCCAGCTGTCGGGGAGTTGTATATGGGGGGCCCCCCCCTCGCGCCACACACACTGGAGGAATATATATTTATATATAATGAAATATATATTTATATATATATCATTAACTTTTATTTTAATGTATTAACTTTGGAAATATTTTAAGTGGAAACATGCTACATTCATTTAGCTTTGCACATCGAATTGCTTGACATCAATTGCTTCTAACAGTGACAGGACCTATTAAATTAACTTAGTGTTCCTTATATGCAGCAATACATGTGTAATGGGCGGAACAGTATATAAGATGTACATGTAGCATTACAACTAGGTGAGTGCTTAGGTGTCGAAAACGTTATGCTTTCAAGGTCCTATGCAGCTTTAACTAATGCGACACAAATGTACATGGCACACATTCCATTGGCGCCATATATAAGACTGCACAATTAAACATTTTACCAATAAAAGTGACACTTTTCAAAGGCAACAATGGAGATAGAAAATAGATATATTTTTGTAAAGCGGGGTGTGTGGAGATGGGAGGAGGGGGGGGGGGCTCCAGAAAATGATGTCACGTCGGCTGAAGATTTCTATTAAGTGAGGCAATGGGCCGTTATGCGCCACCTACCGGCCACAGCAAACGGGCCATGAGCACCCTCGTAAACACACGTGGTTATGGAAGAGGGATTGCGGGCAGAGCCACCAGTGGAGGAAGGAACGGGGAGAAAGTGGGGCAACGGGAGACTGACACACACCCCAGCCTGGGGTTATATGGTACAGTATATGTCTGTACAGGAGCGAGGGTGGGGTGGAGGGTTTGGGGCCTAGCAACATATGAGCTCATCGCCATATGGTTCAGTACAGGAGCGAGGATGGGATGGGGCCTTGGGTCCTAGCAACATATGTGCGCATTGCTATATGGTACGGTATATATGTGTACATGAGCGAGGGTGGGATGGAGGAATTTCAACTGTGGACAATAAATATTGGTCTTCCCTAGTCCACTGCTCCTTGCCCTATCCTTGTAATGCAAAGCGCCAGGCTAGCTAACGACAAGTATAAATTGTCTAAGTCTTCGGTCCGAGTCTGCCATGAGGGGGGGGGGGGGGGGGGGTAGAAGAAGGATGAACAGGAGGAGGAGCAGGAGGAGAAGGAGCAGGAGCAGGAGGAAGAAGAGGAGGAAGAGAAGATGGGGAAAGGAAAAAAGGGGAGGAAGATGGGGAGGAGAAGGAAGAGGAAGAGGAAGAAGAAGAGAATGAGGAAGAGGTGGTTTGATTGACTGATTGATTGTGATTTAATGCCCTTTCGACAGCGCCGATTATATTCATGGTGAAAAACACAAGTGAGTAGAATTTATTTTGCTGCTCAGGTGTTTTCTTTTGGTTTTTGTCTTTTTTATTGATACAAACTAACGTGTCAAAAGACTGAAAAATTGACATCAAAAGACATAGGTAACAAGGAGAGATAGGGGCATATATGATATAGGAAATGTTCTCTCTCTCCCACTCTCTCTCTCCCTCTCTCTCCCTCTGTCTCTCCCTCTCTCACAATCTCTCTCCATCTCTCTCATATATATCTATCTATTTATATGGGGGTAAAGAAGAAATCCCTCATACACTGGCACTTAATACTCGGCCATCTTATATCGTCTATCTCGTCGGGGCCGGATCACTACCGGAGGAGTAGCTTCCCTTTTCAAAAAAGCTATTTCTTTTAATCGGATCAATTTCCGACATAAGATTAAAAGTTGAGTTCTATCTAGTTGAATCTGGTGTAAATCCACAGCACGAACAGTATTTTTCTCGAGTAACAGCTGAAGCACTCCACACGCTACCAGAGACAATTTAATAGTCAATGACTCCAAATTTGTTTATATTATTTTATGGAGAATATGGTAATGCTTAGCTAAACCCGCCTGTGATTTAATCAAATCCCCCCTGAGTATACATTGTGCATATGCACCCGGTAGTTAATTGCCCAATCGTCATTAGCCTCACATTGTAAGGTGTGTCATTCACAAGAGGCAGACTGACTGTAGCGCCCCGCGGTGTGCTTGTAAACCAGCTTACACTACGGGAGCTCACACATTGTACGTGAATATTCAGCCTTCTTGTTGCTGTCTTCTTTTTTCCCATCGTATGCACACAAATATGCAGCTAACATTACGCGTTGCTGCCAGTCAATGGTTTTAGCACAAATTTCCATAAGGCCGCATCAGTTCATTAAAGCGGCATAGTCCATAGACCAGCAAACCCAATGGCAGTGTGCATTTGTTCTGCAGCCAAGGTGCGCGCCCATACACAATGTTTATAAACATTGAAAGGGGTCTATTATACTACCAAAGTGGAGCATGATATTAAGAATAATATTAGTAATAACATATTTAATATTAATAAAATTCCCATGAACTAGAGATGCACATGAAATTCAGCTTATGAAGTGAATCTTTTTTTAAATTAATATATAATTCTGATTTATACCACGATCCCTCTCTACAACCAATGGCCTGACAAAACTAAACTAAATCAGGAAATATTGTATGAATGTTTGGGACTTTATAAAGTGGCGGGTGGTATATGCAAAACCCGGAACGATCTCAAATTTTGACCATAACCGGGAAAGAATCGGGCAGATAACAAAATCCGGATAGAATCGATTCCATTTGGTAAATATTTTTATATAAACGCTGTAAGTGAGTTGTGAGTAGGGATGGCTCACGGTACCATCTACACAGAGACGCCAGTCCATGGCACGGACACCGGTCAACACTTGGGGCGTGTACGGTGGACTCCTCACGGCCTTTGTTGAACACGACATAAAGGGACCTGGGGCTGTATGCACCAATCAGTGATAGGCTTAGCCGGAGCTAAGGCACTAGCACCGGTTAGCTACCTCGGGGTAGCGGCGGGTTGGAGAGGTGTGTGAATCGGTATGCACCAATGTACTAGCCGGTGCGGAAAGCTAACCGTGAAGTTATTTATAGATTTGGGAATTCCCTCGATTTGACAATATAAATAACGCTGCCAATATGGCGGGAGCGTTAATAACGGTTTGATTTTATGGTTAATTTGAATAAATTTCACTTATTGCGTATGTAAATCTGTCAAATATGATTGCATTGAATAGATTTGGGTATAATATATTGCCGCCGATTCGGCGGCGGCGGCCATGTTTAGTTGATGTTGGACAGTATGGATATCGACGTCGCTGCGGAGGCGGCGATTTGCTTACTTTACATTCATCGATTCGAAAATATTAATATCGCCGCTGATGCAGCGGCAGCGTTAATATCGGTTCGCTTTTAGGGTTAAATTGCTTAAATTTCACTTATTGAGTATGTAAATGTGTTAAATATGATCGCATTGAATAGATTGACATCCATACACGCACACTAAACGCAACGGCTAGCAGTTAAACGTGATTTGAAACTGGGGTAGCTTAGCCTAGGCTAAAGTCCGTGGTTAGCGCTGGCACCGATTGGTGCATACTGATTTTCCACAGTTAACCGTGTGGAGCTAGCCTAGCCACGGTTAAGGCCCTAACACCGATTGGTGCATACGGCCCCAGAATGCCAGCCGATAGCACCAGCCGCTAGCACCAGCCGCTAGCACCAGCAGCTAGCACCAGCTGGTAGCACTGACCTGCACATTTACCGCCAGGACTGGGGGGACGCTGGCTAGTGCTGGTTGTGTATGGTGCATGACACTTTCTGACTTAAAGTTGCATAGTCCGATGGTTTTGAGTTTCTGTCATTTTCTATGTGGTTGATCATTATAGCCAACCTTACTTTTAGTTTGTTGTAACTTTCTTTTAAAAAGACTAACTTAGAAGATACGTGAAGTGTAAACATGGCAAATAAATTCTGGCATGCTTGTCCTAACTTTTACCGTGTAGACTTCAGCAGGTTATATTAAATTGACTGAGTATGCCCTTCTACTATGTAGCACCAAATGCTTAATAAGTGCACCACTATCTAAGTTGGATATGTAGGTTCAAATCTAGCTCAGTGCTTTGCTTTTGAAATGTTGATGCTTTCATCGGATTATGCAACTCTAAAGACATTTAACTCTACCTCCCTCCTCCTCACACAGACACACACATACCGCCAAGCAACACTCGTAACCAGAGATAGGGAATCTAAATCTGAAGGCTCCTCAACCCATAAAGCCTGTAAGGCTCTTCCCCCACCATTGCACTACCCCTCTCTGCCGTTTCTCGCAGCTACTATAGAGATAGGTTAGGTACACCATCCCCCAACCCCAACCCCAACCCCAACCCCAACCCCCTCAAACACACACACACACACACACACACACACACACACACATACACATACACACACCGATCTATGACGGTCGTCGCGCGGCTCGGCCCTCGTCTAACAGTCCCATTACGGCCACCCACACACATAGCGAGTGCATACTTGTGTACACGGTGAAGGCGCATGGCCAGGCCGGCACACTGTGGAGCCGGGATGGCGAGTTTATACGGAGCATGCGCGTGCAGATAAAGAGAGGAAGAGGAGGAGGGGAGGAATGGGAGGATAGGAGGGAGGGAGGGGAGGAGGAGGGGAGGAGAGGGGAGGGGAGGGAGGGGAGGAGGGGAGGAGGGGAGGAGGGGAGGAGGGGAGATGGGGAGGAGGGGAGGAGGAGATGGGAGATGGGGAGGGGAGGAAAGCGGAGGAGGAGGGGGAGGGGAAAGCGGAGGAGGAGGAGGGGAAGGGAGGAGGGATGAGGGAAGAGGAAAGAGGAAGGGAAAGGAGGTGGTGGAGGAGCAGGAGCAAGATGAGGAAAGGGAGGGAAGCAGGAGGGGGGAGAAGGGGGAGAAGGGGGAGGGGGAGAAGGGGAGGAGGAGTGTGGGGGAGGAGGAGGGGAGGAGGAGGGGAGGAAGAGGAAGGGAAAGGAAGGGAACGGAAAAGGTGGTGGTGGAGGAGGAAAAAACGGGGGGAGGGGGGGGAAGAGGAAGAGAATGATGAGAAAGAGGAGGTGGAAGGAGGAGGACGACGAAGGAGGAGGTAGGAGGAAGAGGGAAGGAGAAATGAGGGAGGAGGAAGGAGGGAGGAGGGAGGGGAGAGGAGGAAGGAGGAGGGAGGAGGGGGAGGAAGGATATGTGGTGGTGAGGGAAAGGATTGCAGAGATGGTGAAAGGAGAATGTGGAGTGAGTGTAGCAGAATGGGTTGAGAAGGAGGTTGAGCAGAGCATGTCGAATTTGCAACGGGTGAGAACAACCACGTGCTTAAAAGAAATAGTGGATTGAGAAGAGGTGAATTGAAAGAAAGTGGCGGCTTGGAAGGCGTGTGAATGTAGTGGAATGATGTATTCCGATTAACTACGACTGAAAGATGCCGTGAAAATAAAAGAAGTGGAAAGAGTAAAAGGGTGAAATTGAGAAAGAAGTGTGAGTATGGAGATCAGTGTAACGATGGGAGGAGGAGTAGCTTGGGCTATGCAGTGTAGCCAACTGGCATGCTATCACGCTATCACAATGACACTACTGTGGACATTAATTATAGCCAGCGTCGAAACAGAAAGGTCCTCATTTAAAACGGTGACACGCTGACACTGGGGATATCATTAAATGTTGCAGTAAATGCAATTTCCACCAGGGTTGCGCTGAGAGAGCTGGCGCGCAGTCCCTTAGCGCATATCCTATATTTAAAACCAGGGTGTCGCTGCTACCAAGCCTGCGCGCATGTGCACCGCAATGACAAGCATACACGCACGCCTGGTGTATTTTATAAAGCATAAAGCTGGTGAGATGGCGACACCGGATACCCCGAGCCACCCACATCCATCAGCGGCACGGAGCATCCATTACACACAGGTTTCCGTCATACAGATAATGCCCGGCCCTAATGGCGCGTATTATTACAGCCTCGCCGCACTGCGCATGCTCATGGATCACCCTTACCACCCCAATAACTGTCCGTTTTTATTTGAATCCGCCGTGTGTTCGCAATAGCCGCGCCAAACCAAGAACCAAAGAAGAGAGCAAGCTTTGGGGGTTTGGTGTTCTTTAAACATTTGTGTGTGTGTGTGGGGGGGGGGGGGGGAAGAGGGATTTCTTCTGAAATCCAAATAGATTGGCTCGTTCGTTGTAGTTCTGAATATGCGCACAGGCTGTTAAAGTTGCATAGCCTGATGGTGTTGAGGTGCTTGTATGTGTGTGTGCATGATTAGATCATCATCATCATCATGTTGTCAGTCGCGATGCGACAAAGACTGCTTTCATTACTTGACTGCCGCTCTCCATTTAGCTCTCTGCTGTGAGAGTTCTGTCCATGAGTCGGTCTTAATGTCTCTCAGCTTCAGCTTTCTCTTGATGGTATCCTTGAACTGGAGATGAGGGAGCCCTCTCTTTCTGTAACCAGAAGATAGTTGAGAATAGAGGATCTGCTTTGGTAGCCTGTCTGATGACATCCTCATGAGTTGTCCAGTCCACCGGAGATTCTTTTTGATCAGAAGATCTTCCATAGAGGGCATCCCCGTCCGTTCGAGTATTTCCTTATTTGTCACTTTGTCCTTCGAGGTTAGCCTCATAATTGAATGCAGAATTTGTGCGGTCATACTGTAGCACCTATACAGGTAGGGGATGAGAGGAGTGGAAATATCTTAAATCAGATACAATTTAATCGCACATAGCGACGTGTAATAAAATAGATCTCACAGAAGACGCAGGTCACGCGATTTCAGCGGGTGAAAAGTGCTAGTAACAGAGCCCCGCAGACCAGTCCGAGAATGGCCTACATGGGCACCAAGAGGTCCGATCGCCGTAATTAGACCACTCCTAAACATGCTCGGTCCGAATAAGGAAATCACAGCGGCAGTGATCCCGACCGCCGTCTGTACACGGGAGCTGGGGCGAGGGTCTAATAAAGCAGCACCATCCCTTACCCCAGCTCCTGGGCACGCCCCCCTCCTCCTCCTCCTGCTCCTCCTCCTCCCACAGCCCCATATACCAGCTCTGATAGATAGGCCGGCAGGCGGGCATCCGGGGTCAATCCCAACTGCGCAACCGTCTGGCGGTGTGGTTGCTGGGTCGCCTGATGTGGTCACCCACAGCGTGGCGTGGAGAGTGTGTGTGTAGTGTGTGTGTAGTGTAGTGTATAGTGTGTGTAGTGTGGTGTGGTGGAGTAGTGGCATTGGATAAGAGTAGGAGCAGGAAGGAAAGAGATTATTGATAATGGCCCCCTTCCCTCCACCCCTCCCCACCCCCGCTCCGCCTCACCCCGCCCCCACATCCACGGCGGCCCCTGGTTGTTAAATAGTGCATTGGACGTGCCGATATGAAGAGGGAGTAACTCCGCGTCGGTGGTAGGCAGGGTACTCGCCCTGCGACGAGCCCAGCTTGTGACGGCCTTCTATAAATAGTTCGCTGGACGGCGTCGCCAAAAATAGAATTTCCCGCTCGCTCGCTGTGTGTATGCATGTGTGCGTGCGTGAGTGAGAGTGAGAGTGTGAGTGTGTGTGAGTAAGTGAATGAGTAAGTGAATGTGTGAGTGATTGTGAGTGTGAGTGAGTGTGAGTGCGTGCGTGAGTGTGTGATTGAGTGAGTGATTGAGGGAGGGAGTGAGTGTGTGAGTGAGTGAGTGAGTGAGTGAGTGAGTGAGTGAGTGTGAGCGTGTGTGTGAGCGCATGTGTGCGTGTGTGAATGGGTGTGTTGTGCAAATGGAAAGGGTGGCTTACTAAATAAACACAGGCACTCTTCGTATCGATGAAATAGGGCAAGAGAAATGGGACCAGTATGATTAATACGGAATGTAGTAATCAAAATATACGAGTGTGTGTGTATCGGTGCGGTACCTGTTTGTTTCTTCAAATGGGCTCCTGGGCCTCCAGCATTCAGCGCATGCCTTATGCATCAGTGACCAACGTAGACAAATGTTGCGATAAGGGGCCGGTCAGTGCGACACATGCCGCCCAGCTGACGGCCACCCCCCGGTCGTTGCCCGGCTAATCTGGACACATCTCGGACCCGAGGCGCCGCCCCATCTCCATATACTACTGGCGGCGCTGGGCTGGACGTGGTAGGGGGGTGGGGGGGTGGTCATGGATTATAGAAGGTCAAGGCCGCCTACAGTGGGTTGCAGTAGCCGCAGAGAGGAGGGATTAACTAGGGTGGAGCGCACACTCCACAGGCTACTCTCCTGGTGCCAAACAGCTGGGATGAACCACAGCAGTGATGAGGAACACGCTGAATGTATTATGACTTGTGAGTTCAGGGACCAGTGTATGTGTGTTGTTTTGCATCCCAGCAACATCTAAGGTCACATCAGGATAGCTACCAACTTGTGACAGTACGCACTCATGCCAACTTTATAATGCTGTCCCACTGGGCGACCAGGCCACCGACACCACGACCCGATATGCCACACAGTCACATTATCCTGATACTGTGTGAACCAGTCCTTGGCCTGTTCTATTAATGCCGAGCGCCAGGCTAGGTAGCGACAGGTATCACTTTTATAAGTCATTAGTTTGATTCGGTTGGAATTCGAACTTCTTACCTTCTGCATGGGAAGCCTACGTTCTACCGATTCGGCCGCCACGTCCGGTGTTCATGGACAATGTGTGTGTGTGTGTGTGTGTGTGTGTGTGTGTGTGTGTGTGTGTGTGTGTGTGTGTGTGTGTGTGTGTGTGTGTGTGTGTGTATATATATATAAAGGGCATAAATGGAGGGGGTCAAAGTGCAGTCAGACTTATGGCGAGCAGTACAATATGCATGTAATGAATAGTGCCCCCACTGAAGGCTTCTTGACGTGGTGCAGCAATAAGGTTGCGGTGAGGGCCTTTATTAAACGTTTATGACACAACCATAATCGTATGCGTATTATTAGTTAGAAACGCCAAATTTGTAATAATTTATTTTTGAATTAAATATTTAAATTGAAAGAAGACAGTGACTACCTTCTTCTCGGTCTCTGTCATTGTTCCTTACCTCGACTGGACTAATTTGGAAGTAGTACTCAAATGGTATGAGTACCGGTAGGAGAGAACATGACCTCATAAGGCCCCGTTCTGCATTGGTGGTGTAATAAAGGTCCATATTTAACTAGAGATGGCCATGGCTAAGGACGGCGTATAGTCTGCCGTATACTAACTACATGTAGTCTACAAAGGAGATTATGGCGGGAATTGTGTTATTTTGCCATTTCCAGCGACAGATTATCGGTGGATGTGAGCTTTTACTTTGTCTTGATTTGTTTCTCCCCGACAGATTATCGGTTCGTGTGAGTTATCTTTAGATCGTGGTTGTATTCACGTCGGTTGTATTCACAAACTATTGCATGTCTATGGCGTTACTCGAGAACCACGTAATGTGTCTGCCGAGCTTTGATCGTAGAGTTCACCCATCAATTACACACACACACACAATACATACACACACACACACAACACATACAAAACACACACACACACATTCCCGTTCAGTCACACACATATCCATGTTCACGTTCACACGTTCATACATACACACACACATCCACAAAACAACACACATAAAAACAACCACATATACAAACAAGCACATATGAAAGACAAATAAACAAAGTAGGCCCTAAAAAAACATACAATCACAGGCGGTGATATGTGGCCAACTAGTGGGTAGGTCTTTCCCCTTTAAAATGCCCCGGGATGTCCCGAGGTTGGATGTTTGTAAACCCGGCATCAACATTACCCGTGGCACAGGCCCTGAAGCTCGGGGAGCCACCACGCCGTGAATAGGGCAACGCGCGGGCAGCACGAGTAGCACCTGGGACACCTTTAATGCCTGCCACCTGGGGGCCGCTAACAAAACGCAGCCCCGCCCCGACACGCCGGGCCGCCCGGGGAGGGGCTCAGGGGAGGGGCTCAGGGGAGAGGGTCCGGGGAGGGGGTCCGGGGAGGGGGTCCGGGGAGGGGAGTCGAGGAGGAGATCCGGGGAGGGGCTTCGGGGCGCCCGGAGAGGGGCTCCTGGCACGGCCGACCCCATGCTCGGAACCCCATGCCGTCCCACAAATAGCACTGCCAAGAATGGCACACTGCAACACCCACTCCCACTGCACTACTAAACACTACTATTCATATTCCGCCCGAGCACCGATAAGGGGACTGAGGCGGGGCGGGGCGGGGAGGGGGGGGGGGGTGTTAGAGATGGGGAAGGCTTCTCTTGACAGTGACAGCACCCTCACACGGGAATGACAGCTCGCTTCTACCATCCTCCCGCCCCGCCCCCTCCCGCCCCTACGACAATCCCTCACCATGCACCCCACCTCCCAACCCCAGTGTAGTCATACCACTTCGTTCCCGCGATGAGGCATTTCCTCGTCCGGGGACAGACACATCGTCCCCCCTTCCACATCCCACCCCAGAAATTGGGGCAGACAACACCTCCCTTTGCCATCGACTGACTGAAACCTCCAGATTTCGGCCTATGACAGCCCCGAAACACAAGGTGGGGGGAGGGAGGGGGGGGAGGGGGCTGGCTGGCCATCGCTCCACTCTGTCCGCGCGGTGATTTGTTTACAACAGACGGTACATACCTCACGTCGCTCCGGGCGTGACAGTTGACGGCGGCACGTCGTGGCGCCGGGTGGCACGTCGCCAGCCACTTTCCGCTGTACTCCTCCGGGACGACCCACCGCTGTCCCCGGCTCCCGTGTCTGGCGCTACCGTCCGCCCGTCCACAAGGCTCCGCTAGTGTGTCAGTACGCGTAGTTCAGATGGTACATCCTCCCCGGCCGTCTGTGCAAGGCTAATCCCGACCAAACAGCCCGCCAGTTGCCAGTTGCCGGTTACCAGCGCCTGCTTGCACGCCGTCACAGTGCGGTGCGTGAGGCGTACAGGTGGCGCTGTAGTGTGTGTGTTGCTAAGTGCCGGTCAGCAGGGGCTGAATGCGGCGCGTGTGCGTGCGTCTTGGCGGTTCGGTTCACACTGCACGCTGCCCGGCCGCGCAGCCCGTTTTGTCGATGCGGATGTGGCTGCGGCTGTGGTGCAGGCGTACGGAGACGGGGCGCCCCGCTGCTGCTGCTGCTGCTCCTTCTGCTGCTGCTTCTGCTGCTGCTGCTGCTCCCCCCCCCCCCTCCTCCTTTCGCCTCGTCCTACAACCCAGTCTCGTGCCGCTCCTCCAAAGCGTCCAGGAGTGCCGGCTCCTCCAGGTCTATAGATGTATCAAGCACCGCCTCCCATCACTGCTCTCTCTACACACCAGTTCTTCACCAAGTGGCTCAAGCTGTAGACATCTCGGCCTCTCAGAGACTGGTGTGCCGCCACAGCGTGGCCGCCCGCCCCTCACTCACATACACCAGCTTGCCTGGTGGAGTGTGTGTTGTTTTACGTCCTAGCAACATCTAAGGTCATATGAGGACGGGTACCGACTTGTGACAGTGCACACTCATGGTGACTTATAGTACTGCCCCACTGAGAGACCAGTCCACTGGCACCATAACCCAATATCCCACACAGTCATATTATCCTGATACTGTGCTAACCAGTCCTTGTCCTATCCTATTTATGTCGAGCATCAGACTAGGTAGTGACAAGTATCAATTTTATAAGTCATTGGTCTGACTCAGCTGGGATACAAACTCCTGACTTTCTCCCGTGGAAGCCTCCGCTCTCCCAATTCGGCCACAGCATCCGGTCTCTAGACTGGTGGAAGATGATACTGGTGGCCGGTAAATGAACTCACATGGCTAAATACAATGTACATGCAATGTGCTTGCTTGGTTGTTTAGTTGTTATGTCCTGGCAACATCTAGGGTCATATAAAAATGGGTATCGACTTGTGACAGTGCATACTCATGGTGACTTTATAGTGCTGCCCTACTGGGAGACCAGGCTGTTAGCACGATGACCAAATTTCCCCCTCAGTCACATTATCCTCATAGTGAGCTGACCAGTTCTTGCCCTATCCTAGTGATGCCAAGTGCCAGGATAGGTAGCAACAAGCCTAACTTTTATAAGTCAATGGTTTGACTCAGCCGGCTTTCGAATGGCCGATCTTCCCCACAGGAAGCCTGCGCTTTAACTGAATCGGCCACGACGCCTGGTGCATGCAAAGTGTTTGTTTGTTGTTGTTTTATGTCGTAGCAACATCTAAGGTCATATTAGGACAGGTACCGACTTGTGACAGTGCGCACTCATGGTGACTTTATAGTGCTGTTCCTCTGGAAAACCAGGCTGTCAGCACCATGACCTGGTGTCCCACTCAGTCACATTATCTTGACACTGACCTAATCAGTCCTTGCCCTATCCTAATAATGCCGAGCGCCGGGCTAGGAAGCGACAAGTATCAATTTTTAAGTCATTGGTTTGACTCGACCAGGGTTCGAACCCACAACCCCACGATCTACCAGCACGGGAGACGGGCGTTCTAACTCATTCGGCCATCCTGTCTGGTGCATGTGTGTATGTGCTCAAATTACGTTTACTGGAAGGTGAGGGAGCGGGAGGGATGGAGGGAGGGAAGCAGGGAAGCAGGGACGGAACACTACGCATTAGACCCAGTGTAATTCCTGGTCTCGCGGCCAAACTCAAATATACACCGTCACTGTGGGACGGCTCTTAAAGTGAGAGGGGATCACGTCCTTGTTTATATTCCCATAATTTCATTTTAGAATACCTTTACATTATATTTGATCTCACATTATGGTGGACATTGTCCAATAGGCCAAATTCATCACATTTCCTAAAGCAAAACCCATACCTAGATTGTATCCTACATATCCAACTTGGACACACGTGCAATTACACCTTTCCTTGCTTCTGTAGTAGGCTCCAGCATTTCAGTATGCACAGCAATAATAAATTTGTCATATTTTCACAGCAAATATCTCCCAAGTTAACCTTATAAAATAAAAGTCACTTCAATTGTAAAGCAAAATAGGGCACAGCGACCAACCTAATCATCTAATAAATCCGGCAGAAAGTAAATACAATCGGATTTTTTTATATAATTTTTAACTGAGGTCTAATAACACGATGTATATGAATCCAAAACCTATGGCAGAAACTAAAAACCATTGGATTATCTCAATTTAACTGGGATTTAATAACACGGTGAATTGGACGATAGAATGTAAAAATAAGAATAGCTCAAATAACTCTCTAAATACCCAATAGTGATTACTGAGATGTGTGTTCAGCGCATGTCCATTAGGGAGCTCGATCAGCAGCAAGTACTCGTGAGCCTCATCCCCAACTGCCCACAGCCTGTCCTCGCTCACCGGTCCCTGGCCCTGCCTCCATCACACAAAGGTCTATTCAACGGGGCGCCCCCTGCTGGCGCCATTACAGTCGTTATAGCGGGCAAATCCCTACACGTTCACCGACTAATTGAGTCGGTCCGACTACTGCCCACCTACGGCCGTTTTAGTTCGGTGTAAAACACCCAAATAAACTACAATCAAGCCCGCGCCATCCAATAACAAAATGGCGAAACCAAAGTAATGAAATGGTCATTCACTAAATGTGGGGTGATTATAGTTATAGATCCCAGCTTAGATATATATGCATACTTCGCTGGTGAGTAAAAGCAATGTCTGAAGCTGCCATGGTGGGGTGTTTACAAAAGGGGTCCCATCCCATGTACAGACTAAGCAGTGGACATTGCCACTGGTGCACAAGTAGTTGGGCTAATAACCACCCAAAACAAGATTACATAAACACTTTACACACAGCCAGCCGAATCAAACCTAAGACTTTCAAAATTGATGCTTGTCACTTGGCTAGCAATCAGTATTAATTACTCGGAGATGGTAATGACTGGTTGGCAACAGTGTCTGGAGTGTGTGACTGAATGAAAGATCAGGTTATTTTTACAGTGACTGGCAATTGGTAGATGTGTTGATTGATTGATTGTGATTTCGTGCAATATTTGCAGAGAAGGCCATACTCATGGCAAAAAGTGAGTAGAATTTATTATGCCAGTCTGTTCCCCCCCCCCCCCTACTAGAAACTACTGTGTATCAAATGACAGTAAAATGTCTGCCAAACGGCATACGTAACAATACTTACAAGAGGTGATGCCGTCCCAAGGAATTCTAAAATGTGTGAATGCGCGACATTTGTAAAGAGATATCACATTTACACAATCGAGTACAATTCTGACAGCCAGTACATTAAGGGGAGGGAGGGGGGTGCCCATGAGTAAGAAGACGTGTCAACCAATAGTGTGGTAGCGGTTAGTGAGGTGTCGCCACCCGGTTGGCCTAGTGAATAATCTATGAGAGATCCATATATTGAACCGTCCTTATACACCACCTGCATCATTATCTTCTTTTTTTGGGGTGGTGGTGGTGGTGGTGGTGGTGGTGGTGGTGGTGGTGGGGGGGGGGGGGATTAACAATGGGTATAAATTATGAACATATGGCTTACAGTTAGAGGCAGTGTCTCATCTGTTACATACAGCCGTGCTCAGTAACACCTCACTCACCTGCAATAACGATAACATATAATTAACATGAGTGTAACTAGTTATGCGATATGGCAATTTTATTTCTGAATTGAATTGTTTTAAATCAATCACTACTCACTATCCACTGATGATATATAAGCTTGCAAAATAGTGAAGCAGACAAATTAGTTCCCTCTCTAATTACATTAACGAAATGGCATCTTCTTTCAAACAAATTAAAGTGGACATAATCCAATGGATGTCATATTATAAATATACATATATACCCAGATATACATACTACTATCCATTTAATCTGGCATTACCTTTATTTTTGTTAAATATATATTTAAAAAAACTCAGTTCGGAGATATAGATGTGAAAACATGCAAAATAACTTTTTGGTGCGGGTGCACACAAAAATGCTGGACATCATAGGCATCACCATTGTGCGTGCGTGCGTGCGTGCGTGCGTGCGTGTGTGTGTGTGTGTTTGGAGGGAGGATCACCTGAAATTCTTCTGGCCTGGTGAATAAAGAATTTGTGAGAAATAAAGAATTGAAGAATAAAAGTGATTAACCACCCCATCTCCATACCGAAAATAATCCAGGAACATTATGACCATTTTTACTAAGTGAGTGATGCGATTGAGTAGATATAGACACAGCCAATGCTACAGGACAGGTGCGAAGATCAGGGAAATGCAGAAATGGTCGCATACATGTAAGAGGGATAATGGCGGCAGTGAATCACTCATCCAATTACGGAGTTTGGGGTGTTTTTTTTTAACGTACCTGGTCAAAATACACCATCCTTATTCAAGCGAGTATCCATCTTTTTGCTACCTAACATGGCACTCTGCATTACTAGTATAGGCCAACGACTGGTAGTGTCTGGTAATGTGACTTAGTGGGAAAGTAGGTCATGGTGCCGGTGGCCTGGTCTCCCAGTGGGGAAGCACTATAAAGTCACCATGAGTGTGCACTGTCACGAGTCGGTAGCCATCCTGATATGACCCTAGATGTTGCCAGGACATAACATCCCAAACAAATAAACAACAATTTTCCTAATGGGTATCCCAAAGCTGTCAATATTTAGTGGTTGTGGTGTTATGTATACATTAGATAAAAGATTCACCCGGTACTTGTAGTACACGGGTGAAGGACAACGTGGTGTAAATACGGGCGAAAATAGGTTTAGTATGGAACATGAAGTAGAAACTGTGGCTCCAGTATCAAATAGCTATCAATATAGGCACAGAGTTGGTGAAATGGGAGAGAATGCAAAAAGACAAGATGGCAGCCGCAGAATGCCGTCGATTTCACTTCTAGATCTTATTAAACTAGATATTATATTATATTTTTCAACTCAAAGGTAGCGGGCTATCAATAAGACATATGTAAAGAATAAATGTTGCTTCTTAGATTGTGAAATGAGGCTCTCAATTCATTGACCCATTTTTTCGACAGCTTTTACATAGGGTTGGTTTGCACCCCTACTGCAGCAGTACGGGGTGAATCTTGTATCTATGTATACATATGACTTTTATGATTTAATAAAATGTTGATATAGCATAAACCAGTGTCATGTTCTGGGGTGAAATGCTTAAGGTGATCCTTTGTGGGGAGGCGGGGTCTGAAAAAGCAGTACACAGTAAAAGTTTCAAACTTTAGATGACCACCTAATGGTGCGGTATTAGTGATAGTGTTCGGACTAGCTTCCCACCTACGCCCGTAACTACTCACAAAGAGCACTCCGTTGTTATGTAAACACCCGTTGTGTGGATACCATCCCCTGACGTTAAAGGCGCATAGTCCTATGGCTTTGAGTTTCGATAATATATTTTTTTAGATAAATAGAATGGGGTGATTGTTATAATCTACCTTACTTTAGTTTGAAGTAACTTTTGTAATAAATAATTAACTTTTGATATACTTGAAGTGCAAACATGAAAATAATAATGTTGGCACGCATGCCAAAACTCTGGACCCATAGGACTATGCAGCTGTAACAGCAGCTTGTGTCATGCCAAATTTAGGTGACGTTTGGGAGCCTGGCTCTGGCCTCAGGCACCATTGTGTACGTGTATCCTGGTCTGGTTCAATAACGATTTACTAATTCACATTACTCAGCATATTTGTTCAGGTGTCGATGGATTTAGGGAGACCAGTAGCTGAACCTAGCCAGATGACAGTATTAAATTGTCTAAATCAAAAATGTATCTGGGTCGTTCTCAGAAGTTGTGTACCAATACTGTGACATCAGTACCACAAAATCAAAATACTGCCAAAGTCTATAGATGCCTTTCAATGTTTGTAAACATCGTGTATGCGCGTGCAGCTCGCCTGCAGAATGAAGGCACATTGCCACTGAGTTTGCATGTACACGCAGTGTAAAACGTTTATTTTATTCAGAATTAATAGCAATGCAGATGCCTAACCATATAAATTTAATGTAATCTATTTGGTGAATATGTTTTCTATATGTTGTCCAAGCAGTTTGTCTCTAGGTAGTGTGGTTTTAGAGATATTTCACTTTTTCTGTAAGAAGATTGCTCACTCCCATTGACAATGCATTGAGTTTGCCGGTACGTGCAGTACAAAACCCTTATTTTATTCAAATTTAATAGAAATCCAGAACCCCAACCTTTTAATTTAATATAATCTATTCGTTGAATATGTTTTCTATATGTGTTCCAAGCGGTTTGTGTCTATGTGGTATGGTTTTAGAGATATTTCACCTTTTCTGTATGAAGATTGCTCACTGCCATTGACAATGCATTGACTTTGCCGTACGCGGAGTGCAAAACGTCTATTTTATTCAAAATTAATAGAAATGCAGAAACCTAACCTTATAAATTTAATATAATCTATTCGTTGAATATGTTTTCTATATGTCTTCCAAACGGTTTGTGTCTAGGTGGTGTCATTTTAGAGATATTTCACTTTTTCTGTAAGAAGATTGCTCACGGCCATTGACAATGCACTGAGTTTGCCGGTACGCGCAGTACAAAACTTTTATTTAATTCAAAATTAATAGAAATCCAGAACCCTAACCATATAAATTTAATATAATCTATTCGTTAAATATGTGTTCTATATGTGTTCCAAGCGGTTTGTGTCTAGGTGGTGTGGTTTTAGAGATATTTCACTTTTTATGTAAGAAGATTGCTCACGGCCATTGACAATGCACTGAATTTGCCGGTACGCTCAGTACAAAACGTTTATTTTATTCAAAATTAATAGAAATCCAGAACCCTAACCATATAAATTTAATATAATCTATTCGTTGAATATGTTTTCTATATGTGTTTCAAGCGGTTTGTGTCTAGGAGATATTTCACCTTAGATTGCTCATAGCCATTGAGTTTGTAGTGTGACAGTGTGTCATCCTGCAGCCAGCACTGACCTGTGCTGACATCACATGAAATTGGTCAATATATACAAGCTACCTGAAAGTGTATGTCCTTTTGCATCTGAATAATTGAAAATAAACATATTCTGACATTTTTAAGTAGGTCAAATGATGCTCACACCCAATAAATAACAGTATAGCATGGAAACCAATCTGACTCCAAAATCAAATATTTTCCATACAAAGCTTGACATTTTTAGGACATTTCACATGCCACTTGCTTTATAAACAGTAGTAATAATAATTTAAAACCTCATTGCTATGGTTTTGTCTTATTTGTGATGATTAAAGAGAAAAGCAGACAAATATTAGCTAGGTAACAGTCCAAGTGGAATCAACAATTTTACACAAATGTTTGGCTCAAATTTCAATGTTTAGGGGCAATTTCAGGATTGATCTTTTACTATACCATAACTGGGTCCATGCATAGAGTGTGAAATGGTGAAAATAGTTCCTGTACTGTATCTGTACTCAGTGTTTGATGCAGAGTTTGATAGTACTTGCAAGTGGAAACAAATGTTATGATGTTAATGATTCCAGAAAAGGTCAATTACTTTATTTTAATTAAAAAAAAAAAAGAAATGGATGTTTTCAACTTAATGAAGACATTGTATATGACCATTTGAAGTGAAATGGGTTGTTGTTCAGAGGTTTTGATTAAGTTTGTGACACTTTATTTTCAATGCTGTTGACAATGTCACAAATTAGTGATGTAATTTTCTATTTATTTAGCTACATCCATCCCAATAAGATACATAATACACAATATTAACATTTACTTTTGATCTAAAATATCTCCCACATTATTGGGCTAAATGATGAAATCTAAATATTGACACTCCAATAATGGGTTCCTTTGAAATATGCATTTCAAGTAAACTACCTCAAGTGGTACAAAGTTTCTGAGAACGACCCATCTAGATTTGATTCTACATATCATCTGTTGCTGCATGGAAGGGCACACAAAGTCAACTTAATAGAACCTATTACTGCTAAAGCCTATGGTACCAGGACTTTGAAGGGCACGCCAACATTAATTTAGCAAGTTTTCATTTTGAATATCTCCAAAGTTAATTATTTAGGACTTCAAAATAAAATAAGGTAGATTATAACCAGCAATCTAACATATTTATCTAAAAGGAATGACAGAAACTCAAAACCATTAGAATAACATTAGAATATGCAACCTGAAGCAACCAGGCAGAATGTGGACACCCGTGTAAATGTATTTACTTGATGCTCATCAAGAGGGAGCGGGACGTAGCTCAGGCGGTAGAGTGTCCACCTGTAAAGTTGTTGGTCATCGCATTAATGCTTCTATGTGGATCCATTTGCAGTTTGGGCTATTTTCTATTCTATCCAATGGTCCATAAGTGGTTCATCATGTGGTATGTGCTGTCCTGCCTGTGAGAAAGTACATATAAAAGACCCCTTGCTGCTTATTGGAAAGAGTAGGCTATGTAGCGGCAGCAGGTTTTCTCCAAATAAATATGTCAGAATGACCGTATGTATGATGTCCAATAGCCGATGATAAAACTCAATGTGCTCTAGAGGCGTTGTTAAATAAAACAAGCTTTACATTTTGGTGCTCATTAACCATTGATCTGTCTCACAATACAATCCAGGCCTGGAGTGAAGCTACAGCATAGATTAACTGCAAAGTAGTACACTATAATAGCATCTATACTTGCCATACACATATTTGCCAAAAATGCGAAAGCAACCTATAAGATTTCAAATTTTATGGGAAACACATTTTGGGTTCCATACTCAAGGCTCATTGGGAACCTATCGTTTTTTTTATTGAGGCTGTATTTATACTGTCCATAGCATGTAAGCCCGGGTACCCAGGCTTGTTTTCAATGCTGGCCAGCTGTAGTGTTGGTGTTGTCTTACCAAGCAGTAGCTGCTGATAAGTTATTTGATTGTCTGCATTTCAGTAGCAGATAGATAGTCTGTTGGTACATTTAGTAGCATATGTTAGTTTTTTTGGGCCCTCTTGGCATTGTATTTTTGTTCTATTCTTATTACCATGTTAGTTGTTTTCTTAAGGTTCTATGTTTGGTTCCGTATGTTTGTATGTCAATATGTATGGGAAACACAATTTTGGTTCTGTTCTTTTTCCAGCACGGCAATGACACATTACCGGAAACGATAATTACCGTAAAACCATATAGGTTATAAAGGTTGAGTAGAACTTTCTAGATCAGCAGAGCTTCAAAGAATATCCAACACGCTACTGCTTTGTAAGAACCAACCACCAATACCGACTTTCCCCCATCTGCTCCTCGGTTGCCACCACAACCTAAAGCACAAACTCCCCTTCAGCCTCCTCCCCCCACCCCCACCTTATGAGGCCTCATCTGCTCCTTGCCTGACTCGGCCAACTCCAGCTTGGCCACTCAATACGGGACGCATACATTGCTAGTCTATCTTTTGTGATAGTAGTAGTGTGACATTGCAGAGACAGTAACTGTGACAGTCAATCTGTCAAGCTACAACGTGACAGCGCAGGATGACGAAGCATTATTTGCTGCTATGCCTCTATAGCCCTGTTCACACACGGGCGTTAAGTCGCCTCAACTAGGTTGCCTTATCTAGTTTGACTCACATTCGCCGTGTGGACACGATGCTGAAGCGAATTAGGGCCAAGTCGACTCATCTAGTTCGCCTCAAGTAGACCGCGTAGCGAGGTAGTTTATATGAAGAGAACTAGCTTAAGTTGGCCTATCTTGCTTGTGTGGACGGTAGAAGTTTACTTGAGGCGGCTTAAGCATGTCACATGCATGCGCAGTCGAGCACTGAGTTTGTTGATTTTCCGGTCGATCAAAAGCGCATATTGTAGAATTTGGTCTATGAAACAGCCAGCTGTGCACAGATATTTTTTTCATCATTTATTTTTAGGTTTTCACTGCCCAACAGAAGCAATACGATTCAGTCGATACATATCTAGGTCAAAACCACACAATCTCATGGTGACGTCGACTAAACGAAACTGGCGCTGGTTAGAGTGGACGCGCTCATGCGCAGATATCGACTTCCGCCTTAAACCGCCCCAAGAACTGCATGTGTGTATTCAACACACTTTCACGCCTAGTTCGCCTCATCTAGTTCGCCTTATCAAGTTTGGCCTAAAGTTGTGTGTGTGAACACGGCTTATGTCCAGATACAAGCACCCACTGGAGGTTAACAGTGGTTAATTCTGCCAACACACTGAGGAAGTTGTGTCCACTTTGAGAGACCGTTGGCGAGGTATAGATAGACATTGCTAATTATTTCATTTATATATCGACTTTGAGCTTTAAGGTAGAAGCCACGAATTACATAGCTTGTGACAATTTCATTACCAGTAGCAACAGTGACAGTGTCATTTTGCCTAGCGATAGGGACGATGGCGGTCCTGTT
This sequence comes from Branchipolynoe longqiensis, assembly GCA_030323885.1. NCBI lineage: Eukaryota > Metazoa > Annelida > Polychaeta > Phyllodocida > Polynoidae > Branchipolynoe > Branchipolynoe longqiensis. The sequence continues at coordinate 31,080,326 of CM059187.1, read as the reverse complement.
TACTTTGACTTACATTCTAACAACATTGGAGGTCATGTACTACAGAATACATATATCGACTTCTGACAGAGCACACTCATTTTCTGTTTTGGTTTGTTTTTGTTGTAAATATTTGTTTCCTATTAATTGCTCTTTTTCTCTCGTTTTTTTTCAGGGACACCAGCCTTCCAGCCATAGACTACACCAGCAAGAATTTGCATGCACATTTTATATATGACGTATCGATATGTGCCATATGTATACAATGTATCATTTGGCATATTAGAATATACAAAGAATATTAATGGGTTTGTTTCTAGGATGAAGAGTATGTCATATGAACACATGATATGGATCAAATGTATCTCTTAGCATATTAGGATATATACAAAGCATATTAATGTGTTTGTTTCTAGACATTGTGCTTGATGAATATAACTTATTTATGATAGATGGTAAGCATATGGTGAGTGACAAATATTATTTAGTTTCATGTAACTGAAATATAATTTTAGATCCTACTAGTTGCCTTTGAGCTATTAGGTTATGCAATATTTGTATTTGGCAGGTATTAGGTATTAGGTATTACTGGGTAATTAATTAATTAACTATCTGGTTATCCTATTTTGCTTCATTCGGTAATTATTTATTTATTTAGATATTTTCTTTGTAGGGTATTTGTCAATTCAGTAGTGGGGGGGGGGGGGGGGGGGGGGGGCCTAGTGGTGAGGGATCCCGATGTTGTTGGCATGAGGTGTAGATGAGATTGGGAGTAGAGGTGGACAGGTAGGGTGAGAAGGACAGGGAGCAGTTTCACGAAGCCAGGCCTGGGGGATTCAATCATGTGTCCTGGTCCTGTAGCCACTGTGCCTCTAGCTCTTATGCTGGTATTCCTCTGATGGTGGGTGATAGTTCTCTCCACACCTTGCTCCCTGCATATGATTAGCCTGTTTGAGGATGGTTTAGGGATTCTTGAGCAGGGTGGTCTCTCCGATTCTTGTCCGGCTATTCACATGATCTATGTATTGCTGATCCTTTGTCCTAGCATACATCAAGGGTAGTACATGGCTATCTCTTCTCCTGGCAAATGTGTCAAGGTTGGCTCTCCCGTGATACCTTGCAAGCTCAGGACTTTGCCCTTGTATACAGTACTGAGTCCTCAATTCCTGATTGTCTGAAGCTTAGTTTCTTGACTTTTAGTAAGCTATGAACCACATCATTGTATTCAATGATGATGAGGATTATCATTTTGTATAGGAGTATGGCAGTGTTCTGGCTGACAGTCTCTCATCCTCTTGACTGCAGTCAGTTAATATTTGGTTCAGTTAGAAATCTGGCGACAGATGGTCAGATCACGTCGATTAATCAAACAAAGTTGGTTTTCGGCATTCATGATGCCCTTAGAGTGACTGGGATGCTGTGTTGAGGGCACCATGATAACCCAATATCAGAATCAGTCACATTATCCTGACACACAACCAATCATTCATTTCCCTATCCTAGTAACGTGGGAGTCAATATTTGTTTGGTGTACACCATTTTTATTTTGCATATCAGCATACTCCGGCTTAAGACTTTATAACAAAAATCTGCAAAAATCGTGTAAAAATCGTATGAGTAGGCAGGTCATGCCTCCCCAAAATTTCCTATTTGAGTTTTCCAGTGAACAACAAATTGTATACTTTCAACAATAACAAAATGGTGTACTTTCCAATTTTTTGTTGGCTTGTCAATTTTAATTTTATGCATTGGCGTACTCCGGATTAAAACTGAACAAAATCGGCAAAAAAAGATGTATGGGTAGGCAGGTCTAATAATCGTAATATGATATGCTTCACGTTCACTCCTGACAGCTCATACTCGAGCTGTTCCCGATGGGCATGGCTCGTAATCACTCACTAATGCTAACCGGCCTAATTAAAATAACAAATTACTATTGAAGTTGCACAAACTGATGACATTATATCTTCAAAACCTGAAACATCTACCTCTATTTGATCCAACTTCTAATACTAATGTGCTCATTCATTATTTCATTGGCGGATTTCCTCCGTAAGAACAGTAGAAATTACTAGCATCGACATGACCTAGTTAACATAACAACGCCATAATTTACCCGGCTTGCGCATGCACACATTTCTTTGCATGCTTCCATTCTAAATATCTCGGAAGTTTGCGAATTACCATAAAAGTTACTCCAAACTAAAGAAATGGCAAAAACGGTAGGTTATAATTGAGTAGAGTAGCTTATAATTGATTTTGTGTATTAAACTAAAAACTGAAAAATCAATGATTATCCAACTTTAATGTTAAGACACAGAGCTAAATAACAACTAGAGAAGGCTTTTTTTAATGGCTTGCCTCCCAATCAGCAGCTTTCCTATCCGATAGCTTTGTGCATATTCATCTCAAAGAATACCTATTCACATCTGCTAATGGCATGCTGTTCTTGTTGATGTGGAGCATGCGCATTACCGGTGCACAAGAAGTCACAAACCGACACATTCACACACACGCACACACATACATACACACATTGCGTTAATAGGCTGTTTTCTTAAAGTGTCTAAGCAAAGCTAGTCCTTTCCCTCCCCCCCTCCCCCCCGATTTACAAAGCAGCGATGGCTTGAAGAGCTGCACTAACTAGTAACTAGCTATACCTGTGAACCCTGCTGACTGGCCTATGAGTGGTGTGAAAATATGGTGATTTCTCCTGCTCCATCTGCTTTCCCGGAAACTATAAATAAGGATGCAAAAGCTACGTACACACACCAAGATATGCAAACACACATACACACACACAGATCCTATTCTAATTATATATGCCTTAATGGTGATAATGATAACACTTGATTACATGTTCTAAGCACCTTCTTCTTGAAACTGGCTCTACAGAAATCTGTGTGACGTCACATTATATATTGCCTTCTACCATAAGGACACATTCATTTCGATACATAAGGTACATTGTATAACTGGAAAACCTCGGTTGGCGCTGGTTTCTCTCTCGCCATGAAGTAGCGCTAAAAGCTTTCTCCCCCATTTGCAGTTAATGATGATCCCAGGTAGATTTACAATTTTACCCACCCACACCAGCCAATTCATCGACCATAAAAACTCAAATCAACGGACATTATCATGTATTTAACCTGATATGTTTCATTTTGATACCATCATTGATTGTTGCTCATTATTATCTTGATGTTCATTGTTGCATGACTTTCTCCCGTGGTGTGAACACAGGAAACATATTGTATCATACCCTCTGCTACCCGTGAAATAAAGTCATGCTTATCCAACTCCTGCTTCTACATTCTCTGTACCTATCAGAATTGAACCAGTTAATTACTCAACAAATGATGTATTTTCATCAATGAATACAGGTCAGGTGTACACACAGAGATAGCACAGATATAAGAGAAGCCAACAACTTCAGACCATTCTACTTCCGGCAGCTGAACCTGCGCCTATCAATTATGCACGGTCCATTTACACCGGAAGAGACAAAATCATTATGATCGATTTGTGTTGTGGGGGAGGGGTGGAACAGGCAGCGTAGGTTGTGTCTAACACAAGAGAAAATGTGTGTGTGTGTGTGCGTGCATATATATATATATATGTTGAGTTCGATATATATATATTTATATGTATATGTATATCATCATCATCATCATCATCATCATCATGCTGTCGGTCGCGATGCGACAAAGACTGCTTTCATTACTTGACTGCCGCTCTCCATTTAGCTCTCTGCTGTGAGAGTTGTGTCCATGACATTTCATATGTATATATACACACAGAAAATGGGTTAAATATACGTATACATACGTATACATACACACATTTATCTTTCTGTAAAATATGTACATATGTATAGATCCATACCTATATATATACATACATATACATACACACATATTTTATCTTGATAGACACAACATATGCTTTCTGTCAAATGTGTATATATATATATACATATACACACACATATACAAACACATTTTCTCTTGTGTTAGACACAACATATGCTTTCTGCACCCCCCCCCCCCACCCCTTGCCCCCAACCAAACATATCAAGTATAATGATACGTGTCTACATATATACACAAATATAGATATATATATACTCCATGTCTCTGTAAACGTACACAGACACCGCACGGCTAGTTGACCCTGCAGCCACATGATCATCAACCCGAATCTCTGAACTGATGGAAGAAATGTTCAACTAATGATACCTCAAAGGCGAACATACACTTCTATGACCTGCTAATGTGCAAAGCCAACTAGCCGACACGACGGCCACAGACAGTCGGCATCCGGCTTAAGTCGGCTTAAGTTGCTGAGATCATAGTACTCGGCCGGCAAAGGTCAGGGATCGACCTAAATCGGCTTAAGTTCTGTTGGCTGTGCACCACACTGCCGACCAACCACCTGTAGGTAGTGTCCAGTGATTAGAGACCCGAACCGGGCACTGACTCACCTGCAGCCCCCGCATAGAGGTCATCCCGGGTAAAAGGAAACACGGTGCAACAGGAGTCGGACGGGATTGGTTGTCTCCTCTTAGGATAAAGGCATAAGACACCTTGTCTGCAGAGTGAGCGTCTGTAATAGTGCACCACCTTGTGTGCAGCTGCTGCTGTTTGCTTATAGCTGAGTGAAATTGTGGGAAACTGTGTGAAGCAGTGTGCAGGTGTGTGAAGATGTGTGAAGATGTGTGAAGGTGTGTAAATGTGTGTGAAGCTGTCTTTAGGTGTGTGAAGCAGTGTGAAGCTGTGTGAAACAGTGTGAAGCAGTGTGCAGCAGTGTTAAGCTATGTGAGCTGTGAGTAGTCTGAAGCTCTGTGAAGCTGCATGAAGCTGTGTAAATCTGCGTGAAGCTGTGTGGGGCTGTGTGAAGCAGTGTTAGGCTATGTGAGCTGTGAGTAGTATGAAGCTGTGTGAAGCTGTGTGAAGCCGTGTGAAGCTGTATGAAGCTGTATGAAGCTGTGTTAGCAGTTTGAAACAGTGTTAGGCAGTATGAAGCTGTGCGCACATTGCGAAGCAGTGTGAAGCTGTGTGGAGCAGTGGGGAGCAGTGTGGAGCATTGTGGAGCAGTGTGAAGCACTGTGACGCACTGTGAAGCAGTGTGAAGCAGTGTGAAGCAGTGTGAAGCAGTGTGAAGCTGTGTGAAGCTGTGTGAAGCTGTGTTTTTCAAATATATTATTTTATATACATTAGTTGTTTAAGCAGGGAAAATTCCAATCCCGGACGATTGGTCTTTCTCATTCCACTGCTCCTTGCCCTATCCTAATTTTAATGCCAAGCATCTGGCTAGGAAACGACAAGTATCAATTTTTGAGTCATTGGTTTGACTCGACCAGGGTTTGAACCCACGATCCCACGATCTATCAACACGGGAGACGGTCGCTGTAACTCATTAGGCCATCCCATTTGGTTTAATGATAATGTGTGAAACAGTGTGAAGCAGTGTGAAGCTGTGTGAGTGCTGTGAAGCAGTGTTAGCAGTGTGAAGCTGTGCGCGTAGTGTGAAGCAGTGTGACGTTGTCTGAGCAGTGTGAAGCAGGGTGAAGCAGTGTGAAGCAGTGTGCAGCTGTGTGAGTGTTGTGAAGCAGTGTTAGCAGTGTGAAGCTGTGTGAGTAGTGTGAAGCAGTGTGCAGCTGTGTGAGTAGTGTGAAGCAGTGTGAAGCAGGGTGAAGCAGTGTGAGTAGTGTGAAGCAGTGTGAAGCTGTGTGAGTAGTGTGAAGCAGTGTGAAGCAGTGTGAAGCAGTGTGAAGCAGTGTGAAGCAGTGTGAAGCAGTGTGAAGCTGTGTGAAGCTGTGCGAGCAGTGTGAAGCTTCAAGAGCCCATGGAAGAAGGCGTGTGAGTGGGAATGAATATGGGTTACCCCACCCACGCATGAGGCCTGTTAGCTGCCATGCAGTCGGTCCCAGCAATCCTTTCTTAATTTCTATTTTTAATTTCCCTATAGTGAGCTCTAATGAACACATCCACAGACCATTTATGAACTGGATAGTCGGGATGACCTACACCATAAGATTGGATTTCAAATGCTGAAGTGTTTCAATAGGGCTTTTCGGAATGCTAGTATTCTGAGATGCCGACGGAGGTAATCAGGCTTCTGGCATACTGCATCAATCCAGCAAACTGGTGCAGTGTATATGCCGGATACATTGGCAAACACAGTGATAGCATACACAGTGGTGCACTGACGGAGCAGCAGAGGGCCCTGTTGCCTTGATAGAGGGATGGATTGCGGGTTACCATGGTTACAGATTAGGATAGTGTGTGGGTGACCAGCGTCTGTACTCTGTAGGTGGGGTGCCAGTGGATGGTAAACATATATATACAAGAAGTGGCATTTCATATTATGTAAAATATTTACGAGAACAAGTTCACTGTAATCTACAGGTGAAACAAATGAATGGCAAGAACCCTACCAAATTTGGTCATCAGAGAAGCATGTGGTAATAGATGATACACAGTGAGTTTAAGCAATAGGATCTATAGTGAAGGATTGGGAGCACCAGCCCCATCTTCCGGCATGTAATCTGACACTGCAATCCAACGGATCGCAGTTTCAGTATTTCCAGAGGGACCAGTAGATACCAACTCAGTGTGAGGGAGGGAGGGAGAAATGGATGGGGGGGAGGGAGGGAGGGAGGGGAGGGAGGATGGAGGGAGGGAGGGAGGGGAGGGAGATAGGAGGGAGGAAGGAAGGAAGGACGGGGTGGAGGAGAGGAGGGATGAGGGAGAGGGGAGGGAGGGAGGGCGGGAGGGGAGGGAGGGAGGGAGGGGGAAGGGAGGGGGGAGGAGAGGGAGGGAGGGAGGGAGGGAGGGAGGGGGGGAGGGGGACGGACGGACGGACGGACGGACGGACGGACGGACGGACGGACGGACGGACGGACGGACGGACGGAGGAGGAAGGGGGGAGGGGAGGTGAAGAAATGGGTCCCAACGTCTGACTTTCAAGTAACTTTTATGTTAAATGGTAAACTTTGGAGATATTTAGAAATGAAAACCTGCCAAATTAATGTTGGTGTTTTGGCATTAAACAACAGTGTGGATTACAATAAAGTGAGTGAGTGACTTGGAGGTTTAACTCAGTAGGATGTTCGATCGTGCTCATACAGGGGGACCGGTGTGTACTACATACACTGATTCACAAACACATCGGAAAAGTGAAATCCATTTTAGTAGCGCTGATCAAACAACAACCATATACGTATAAATACTGTGCACCCTCGTTAAAACGTGCGAATAGGTGGTAGGGGTTAATACATTTTAAAAAGATTAACTCAGATTTCGTCCGGTTTATCTAATAATATCCGGTCTAACGGAATGTTTTAACGAGGGTGCTCTGGACATTCTACAACGATTAGTCTGAGAAATTGTCAGCATAGCTCAAGGCTCCCCTGGCTAAAAACCAGCACTTGGTAGTTCATAAATGATGCATGCATATACTATGAATAATATAATTGTCCCATATATCTGATAGTGAGTGTTGTTGTTGTTCTGTTGCTGCTGCCGCTACTACCACTACTAATTATTATTATTATATATATATTTAACCGTTCGTTCGCAACAGTCACAACTTGTCTAAATGCTCGCCCACTTCATAATATTATATATATATATATTCAACTGTGAAAGCTGGCTGGGGGCGTATACCAGCTTATCTGATTCACCGATTGCCGACATCTGCGTTTCTATGAGCTGTGACAATTCGTTTCCGAATGTCAATATGGTACGGAACCATCTGGTAAACGCAATAGGAAGTCGTAGAGGATCCCTCCGTTCTCCCACACACGCTGCCTGTCTGTTTGTCTCTGTCTGGCTGTCTTTTGTCTGTCTGTCTGTCATATGTTTGTATCTCTCCCGCTTTATTCCATCTCTCTCTCTCTCTTTGTCTCTCTCTCTCACTCTCTCTGGCTTCTTCTGTATCTCGCTCTCCTTCCTCTCTTTCCGTTTCTCTGTCTGTCTCTCTCTCTCTTCTCTAGTCTCTCTCTGCTTCTCTCTCATAGTAGGTACTCCAAAGTGGGAGTATACGGTGTCCGCAGCGCGAAATTTGACCTATTTTAACCATTTTAAAAAGGCTTGAATCTCCACTAATTCTGCATGGTTTGAAATAAGAATTATATCAAATTAAAGCTTGTTCTTTTCTCTTTTAGGGTGTCTGATTTTTAATTATTATTATGAAATAAATCACAGTCAATGGATACTTGTTGGCGGGTACCATCAGCAGCTCTGAGCATGCTCGCCGATTTTGTTTTCATCCAGTCTGAGCTACTCCCTTCCCTAAACTTGATACCTTGGTGAGTACAGTGACCTGAGCTAAAAATAACCACCAATGAAAGACAGAGAACAATCTAGGCTTCATTAGCATATCAAGCATGACTGTTTTTGAGTGGGAAATTTGATTGAACTGAAGGAGTGAAAACATTAAGATATTAATCCTCCTTAAAAATTGATCAGGATCGTTTTGAAAATTATATCATCAGAAAGCTTAAGTCTTCCTCTACTTAACCAGAACAATATTTGGTTGAGATTTATATACTGCGCATCAAGGTTGGTCTGAGAAGTGACTGCTGCAAGAATGTGGCTATTGTCAGCGCGCGATGCCTAAAAGTGAATGTTGTCTTTCTTTCTCTGATCAGTTAGAAAATGATGTCATCATGTAGAGCTTTTAATTCTGGTTATTTTGGTATAAAGATTGCAGTGATAGGACAATTAGAACGGGAGTTATGCTACTTTTCTTAATTTTATTGTCAGCTCACGATGCGTAAAAGTGAATGTTGTCTTTCTTTCTCTGATCAGTTAGAAAATGATGCCATCATGTAGAGCTTTTAATTCTGGTTATTTTGGTATAAAGATTGCAGTGATAGGACAATTAGAACGGGAGTTATGCTATTTTTCTTAATTTTATTGTCAGCTCACGATGCGTAAAAGTGAATGTTGTCTTTCTTTCTCTGATCAGTTAGAAAATGATGCCATCATGTAGAGCTTTTAATTCTGGTTATTTTGGTATAAATATTGCTGTGATAGGATTTAGAACGGGAGTTATGCTATTTTTCTTTATTTTCCTGAATTTATTATTGGTGGTCGCTGAAAATTAAGGAATTTAGCAAGTTTGACATGAAATTTCAGAAAGAATACTAACAGTGATGGTCTGTAAAAAATTGAGCTTCTTATTTGTACTATAGAGATTGAGATTCTTTAATATTGGACAGATCATATGCAAAATAGCTTCCAGGTGGGACCCTAAAATCCAAGATTTGGCTAATTTGGAAATGTGCACAAATCAGGGTAAAAAAATCAATCTTTAAACACTCATAACTTTGCAGCTATTAAATCGATCTAAATGATTTTTATATCATTGAGATCCAATTTAAAAGATCTGTACAGATATATAACTTGTAATACTGACCTGTTGAAAATAGAAATCACTTTGGAGTACCTACTCATAGTGCTAACTCTCCACACACACTCGTGTCGCCCCCTGAAAGGAGACGCCGTCAATACTAGCGCGCCACCTAGCGTATATCGGCGGCAAGCGCCCAAAAGGTGAGGCCATCTGGTGTAATTACTACGCGTATCCGGCAGGAAACAAAATGCATATGACGGCAGGAGTAGATAAGGACCAAGGACCCTGCCTCTGACCGACAGTGACGAGCAGTGCGAGGTGATAGGAATAGGTGTAGTGATGAGGAGATGTATGAATGGATGTAGGTTAGTCAATAACAGACACTTTGTGATATCAGGGTACGGACGGAGAGGGGAGTGGGTGTGCAAGCTGGTTGGTTCACTAAGGCAGCTGTAAGGAGCAATACAGCTAAGGGGAGAGGAAGGTTGGGGGAAGTTTGGGGTGACGTTGGGGGGAGGGGGGGTGGCAGGGCGCGCAGGGTGAATGAGGTCATATCAGTAAAATTCAGGGGTGATGGGGAATGTTGGGAGTAACAGAAACAAGTCTATACCGTATTCTCATGGGTTAACACCCCTGGGTTTTTAAATTGGGAAATCACTAAAGTGGGGGTTGGGTATTTATCCACACATGGGCGTCTATGGGGTGAGCGTTTATTAAATATTGGTCAAGTGTAGGGTGGTCGTTAATCCACACATGGGCGTTAATCCGTGAGAATACAGTATATTAAGAAAATAAGGAAAATGAGGTACAGAGGTGTATGCCAGTCTTGATGGAGGGAGGTCTATAAGACTATATTAAGAATACATACAGATAACGATGTAAGGAAGTGAATGTCAGTCTTGATGAAGGGAAGACCTATGCCAGGTACACACCTACCGTTTATCCGCACCCACCTATCGTATACGATCTAAAACTGCCCGTTTCGCGCACAAAAGTCGTTAGGTGTGCGATCCCCTAGCACACCTACCGATTGCGATTCGCGACTTAAAACTCAGTTTTAGGGCTAAAATTGCTTGCTTGCGATTGCGATTCGCGATTCGAAAAATGAATTGGCCCGTTTTCAGTCGTAAGCGGGACGGGACGGGATCGCGAGTTTTACTGCGCGAATCGTATATGGTAGGTGTGTACTTGGCATAATAACGCATACACTTGATACAGATAACGAAGCAGACAGAGATATACGTATTTTGTCAGTTGCAACAATATTGGAAGAGCAGGCAGCTTTCATGAAATGTGGCATTAAGACCGACCCATGGACATCACTCTCACAGCAGAGAGCTAAATGGAGAGCGGCAGTCAAGTCCTGAAAGCAGTCTTTGTCGCATCGCGACCGACAGCATGATGATGATGATGATGATACTACCAGAAGTGTTGACTTTTTTTCATTTGGTAAATGACAATTGTAGACAGCAATTAAAGACCCCACATAAATTGTGGGGCAACGGGATAATGTGAAGTTATCCTGTTGATATAACTGGATATGGAATAAATCCTATAGTTGAATGGAGATTTAATTAAAAGTAAAACATGGTTTTTGGTGGGACTTTGCTATGTTATAGCTATAACTAATTCAGTGGACTTCTTGAGATGAAAACTAATGCACATTTGTTGTTTTGCTAGTAGAGAATTTATTAGATTTATGCTGCTAAATGCTAATAACCTTCAATGTCTTAATCATGAGCAAGACATTGTAATACAACAAAACAGCTATTTAAGCAGATATAACTCTTGTATACCATACAGAGCAACACCACTGAAGCCATTGTATTGCAGGGCAATTTCATACCACTTATAATTCAACACAACTACAAAATACAGCTATCGCATTTTCCTCTTCACTACTTGGCACTTTGATAATCGTCACCAGGAGACCAGTACTGCATAGTACTGCATTGTGGGATAGGGTGATCTGGTACTGCAGAGAATAGGACTGCTTAGCTAGAGTGTGAGATAAAGAGATGGACTCCCACTCCCACCCCCATCCCACCTCCACACCCCCTAGAGCTGCAAACTGTGTATCGGTTGTGAAATGGTCCGGCCGTACATGAGGTGCTGGTGACTGCCGTTCGAGCTGAGTGCGTGCGTGCGTGCGTGTGTGTGCGTGCGTGCGTGCGTGTGTGTGATGGTGTGTAGGTGTGGTGGTGGGGGGGGGGGGGGGGGGGGGGGGGGTGAGCCAGGGTGTGCCGGTCAAGAGGCTGGGAGAGCGGCGGTTGGGAGGACAGGGTGCGCCCGTGTTGGCCGTAATGATCCTATACATCCGCCGGCTTCCGCCCATGATAAAAATAAATCAAAAGTGACTTTCAATCAGCGGGAATTGGATTGAAAGAAAACTAAACAGAATCAAGAGGTGTTGGGCGCCGGTCAGTGGGCTAGTCCACGACCGCGCCCTGACAGCAACATGATGCATCTAGAGACCCATGGGTAGACCCATGGGTAGGAGACGGTAGGGCAGGGAACGGAGGGCAGTGGACGGAGACGAGGGGATGGGAGGATAGGACAGGGTAGAAATTAGGGTAAGGGAGGGTAGGAGGGGAAGGGAGGGTAGGAGAGGATAAGAGAGGAATGAGATGGTAGTGTCGGGGACGGAAGGGAGGGGACGGAGGCGAGAGGAAGGAAGGGGAAGGGAGGGTAGGTCAGCATAGGAGAAGGTAGGGTAAGGTCTGGGAGAGGAGGGTAGGGTAGGGATGGTGGGGAGGCAAAGGGATGGGAAGAGTGTGGAGAGGGGAGGGAAGGGAGAGGAGGGAAGTGAAGAGGAGGGTTCGGGAGGGTAGGGAAGGGAAGAGAGGAGAGGAGCGGCGCAGGATGGGGGGGGGGGGCAGGGAAGGGGAGGGCAGGGCAGGACAGGGCAGGGGATGGGAAAGGAGGGTGGGTGGGGAGCGAAGTGGGGAGGAGAGGCATGGGGAGGGACGCGGAGCTGGGAAGGTAGGGGGGGGGGTGGTGAGAAGAGGCGGGTTGTAGGCTGTCTATGTGCGGAGGCAGACCTACAGCCGGCCTAGTGATTGACCTATTTACTGAGTATAACTGTCCATTCAATCCATAAACTGCCACGTAACCAATCCCGGTCTAGAGCAACTTGTCCACAAACATTGAACATCTTTGTCCACAAACATGGTTTACACTACTATATCTAGATTGTACTAAATCGACGTATCACTCCAAGGTAAATCAAACCGTTTTTGCCATTTCTTATTTAAATATAGACCTGCTTGCAGTTTGAATGATTAAGCTACATGGGCACTCCTGCCCTCACCTTCATTAACAGAGTAGTGTCATGAGGGTGAACAACTTATTCTTTTTCTTGGACTGTGTTGGGGTTAATTATATCTACGCATGATCCAAGTCCATTTTAGGATGTGCTAGAGCGACCTCAAACCCCAACAAATATTGATTAATGCCAGTTTCAATACACTCTCACTGTACACTGAGTGACTGCAGTTCATTAAGGTCGGTTTCAAAATGACACTAAGTATGCACCGAGTGTCTGCAGTTCATTAATGTCGGTTTCAAAATAACACTATTAACAATCTCTGGGACAGGGTAGGAGACGGTATTGTAGGGGACGGAGGTGGGGGCGGAGACGAGGGGAATGGAGGGTAAGACAGGGTAGAAATTAGGGTACGGGAGGGGGTAGGAGGGGAAGGGAGGGTAGGAGAGGATAGGGGAGTGTCTGTAGTTCATCAACGCCGGTTTCAAAATGACACTCTCACTGTACACTTGTTGAAGATTTATACTGCCTATCATGGATAAGTCTGAATAGACTTGTTTTCACCATTAGACAGTTTGTCGATAGAAAGCCCGAGCCTACACTTTTACCGACCCAAGGGATTTTTAACCTCCCACACCACATAGACATGGTATGAGAGCAACTGGACGCTGGAAGTTCTACACAGCAGTGGAAATCCAAAGTGGCAGAGGTGGGGGCACCGGGAATCGAACCACTGACCTTCAGAAGAGGAGTCTGACCTAGAAAAAAGTCAGACACTATAACCACTCCGCCACAGAGAACACCACTTGATATTAGAAGGAACTGTTTCTATCCAACCAAAGCATTACAGAGACCGGCAAGGTGCGCCATCTGACGAGAGAGTCATGCAAACTGAAAGCCCCCCCCATTAGTTTTGGCAAGTATCTCAAAATTCATACACGATAGTCTTCTGTAGTAGCAGGTTCTGTTAAATTCCCGTCTATGTGGCAACACATGCTTGATAACTGCACCAGTATCTAAGTTAGATATGTATAATCAAATGTAGATAATTGTTTTGGTTTTGAAAAGTAGACTTTTTTCCATCAGACTGTAGCTTTAAGAAGTGATCCTTGTCTCTACCTTGTCTGACATTCAGCATTACTAGGATAGGGCTTAAAGTTGCACACAGTCCGTAGGTCTTGAGTTTCTCACATTTCTTTTGGATAAATTTACTAATTTGATATTTACTCTACTTTGAAGTAACTTTTTATTTTAAATGGGTAATTTTCAAGATATTTAAAGTGAAAACGTACCAAATAAATTGTGGGTGTGCACTTCAAAATCCTTCCGCATAAGCTTCATCAGTAACACTAATAGGTACTATTCAATTGACTTAGTATTCCCTTCTATGCAGGAACAAATGCACAATAAGTTGGATATGCAGAATCAAATCTAGATAACCGTTTTGGTTTCGATAATGTGATGCATTCATCGAACTATGTAGTTTTTATTAACAAATATAACAACAAAATATCAGTAATCTATTACTTATTAACCACTGATGTACACTACCTTGTCATGAATGCACAATTGGTTCTGATGTCATGGACACCAATTCCATGATCGACTATGTTTAAAGTAGGATTTTTCTTCGGGGTCAAGTGAGTTAGGTTCATTCACACGCCCATATCTACTCCATCAATTCTCTGAACGACTGACGCCCCCAATATTCACTCTCTACTTTCCCCTCCACAGCGATCCCATCTTTGTATCAACTACTTTCAAAAGCACGCCTCCTAGCCCATTTCTATAAACCACTTAGTGCCCAGTACCCAATATGGGCATAATCGATTAATCAACTCGGGTCACCCGAGCCACTTTTTGGCACATGCGCACATCCTACATACTAGGGTTGAATAAACGAATACGCTTCTCCGTGCTCGGGGTGAAAAAAATGGTGGCTTAATCTAAAACCTAATTATTTGTTTTAATAACCAATATAAGTACAGCAAAATAGGATTTAAAGTATTTTAGGATCGTATAAGCTGACAATCTGGGTTATTTAAAAAAAAGCATTAAAACAACGAATAGGACTTGTAGTGGTAGCTGTTATCCTACAGGTACCAGCTCAGGTGTGACGTCATCGTTCCTAGCAAACCCCAGCCAAGAGGTGGGTTACTGGCGTCGGGTCGTTTTGCACACGGCATGTGTTTTTGTCGACTCCACTCGCGGTGTTCGATTTGAAATTCTGACGACTCGGGTGACCCGAGTTGCCCGGGTCGTGTTAATCGATTACGGCCCCTGTGTGTTCCGAGATACTGTCCGCTGGTGCCCGACAAATGACTGAAGCTGCCACCCAGCGTGTTTACACATTGAGTCACGCGGTGGGTGAGGGGTGAGGGTTGGGTGAGGGGGCTTGTCTCCAGTCGATTCCTTCACTATATATAGGCTCTATACTTGATACAATCTTTTAACCTATTAACACATACTTCTACATGACTAAATTCAGTAAGGTTCTTAAACTGTATTTGTTTCTAGTATGGGTTTCAGTGAAATTGTACTAACAACGATTCCATATTAAATAAAATACCACATCCTGTATGTAGGTGTAGCTGTATGGGAATCGAATCTCAGTGACGATGTGTGGAGGGAGAGCTACAGCCGGCTGAGTGATTGACCTATTTACTGAGCATAACTTTCCATTCAATCCATAAACTGCCACGTAACCAATCCCGGTCTAGAGCAACTTGTTCAGAAACAAACAGGTTCGAAACCTGGCGGAGTAACAGACCAATGACTTAAAAATGTATACTTGTCATTACCTAGTCTGGCATTTGCCATCACTAGGATTCTTCACCTGATCATTACCGTAGTATTCGTAGATTCGTAAGAATCTGAGTAATACTTCAACGTACAAGTAAGTCTAGTATAACTGTCATATAGGGCAAGGAGCAGTTGAATGGGAAAGACCAATCGCCTATGATTGAAATTTTGCCCTGCTTAATCAACTAATGTACCCCCCTCCCCCAAGAAATCCCCCCACACAAAATAACCAAAAAACATTAGTATCTCAAAAGTGGCGTAACTATTAGCTACCCGGTCCATCAAACCGTGTCTACCAATTTTATAAACGACTATTATTTCCCTACTATATAAAGAAAGTGCTATGTTAAATATTGCCTGATATGGGGTTTGGTACCCAAGGGACTCTTGAGTCTACCGAGGAATAGGTGAAATTGATACTCATTCCAGAGGCATTCCAGAAGCATTCCAGAAACATTCCAAAGGCACTCCAGAGACATTTCAGAAGCCCGAGAGCGTTAATGCCCCTTATTAGAGCAATGAAACATTTAGTAAATGACTTTAGCTTTCTAACTTTAGCTTTCAGACTTGAGCTATTATGAGTAGTAACAAAAAATAATTTAAATATCCTAGCGGATAACCAGTACACCATGAAGTGTCACCGGACTGGTCAGTCATGGGTATCGCGTTATCAACACCATATTCCCCGCATTTAATAACCTATGGCATCCCCTGAGTCACACCATCGCACTATTAATCAGTTACCCGTAACCAACCTTGGCTAGCGCTCAGACTGCACTATATATGACATGGAGGGTACGGCTCGCGTTGGATGGATGTATATTTACATAAGTAAATGGATGGTTTATGTGAATCGATAGTCGGTCAATAATGTACACGACGGGGCGGTTAGACCAGGGGATGTACCAGGGCCTTCACCTGACTCTGTCCAGATCCCTGCGCACTGGCCACCAATACCACCGAAACTTGCTCTGTTTTTTTTGTGTGTCCTCCCCCCCCCTCCTTTCCCCCCTTTCTGTTGGTTGGATAGGAGCATCTTATGGGGCTGTCACATTACGACCATCACGCAAACATACGACGACATATGTGATTTTTTTGCCGCTAGGTCGGGATACATTGTTATGTGTTACGCGTGCATTAGGCGCACGTTGGTATGTCGACGTTCGTCGACATACGGTGGCGTACATCAGGGGGTCGGCAAAGTTTTGTGCATGCACAAAACTTTCGGCATATGACAACGGATGGGTGCTTATGTTACGCCTACGTTAGGCATATGTCGAGATATGTTAGATGCACGTTGGAAGAATGTTGTTCTTATGTTGTCCTATGTTGACTTTCGTTCCTCTGACAGAGAGCATTCAGTCCGCGCGTTGGCAACATAACGCCAATGTATGACAATGTTGTTCTAACATATGCATAATGCGCGGTTGGTGTTTCTCCACCGTGTCTCGATGTATTTGAGGTATAGGGTGCGCGTCTGGCGCTCGCTTAATATATAACGTTCGCCGGAGTTCTGCGAACTTGCCGTGAGCGTTTTGTGGGTGGGTCAGGTGCCCCCCACACATTGGCATCAGTTACTCATGCATTACACCAACTTTGTGCGTGCTGGGTGCATGCTGGCGCGACGCCAAAATGCGCTGGACTGTCGTTGGATATGCGTCGCTCATGCGCTGGCACTACGCTCTCATATGTTGCGCAACACGTTTAACGGTCACTAGCGGAACATTGGGAGCATGTTATGCCAACGCTAGGTAAATTCTGCACGGGTGAGAGGCACGTTAGTCACATTGTGCCAAACCTTCTTTTTTTTTCCTTATGCTTCGACATAAGTTACCACTACGCTACACTTGTGCTAACTACATTGCGCTAACGTCCAACTTCCCCCCCTCCCCCCGCACCAAATAGTTTGACGCATCTCGACGTAAAAAAGGGATTTTAGGCATTGGCGGCGCGCTTGCGAGATGCGTCGTAATGTGACAGGGCTTTTAGGTTTGGGGGTGGAACTGCAGACACTCGGTTTAAGTTTCATATTGAAACCGGCGTTAATGAACTGCAGACACTCGGTGTACAGTTAGAGTGTCATTTTGAACGTTATGAACTGCAGACACTCGGTGTACAATTAGAGTGTTGTATTGAAAATGGTGTGAGGGGGGTGGGAGGGGGAGGTGTCGGGGGTGTTGTGGTGTTGAGGGGTGTAGGTGTGTATGGTGGGGCACATGTTTGTGTATGGGTGTGTTGGGGGTGGTGTGGGTGGTGTGGTTTGGGTGTAGGTGTGTATGGTGGGTGGGTGGTGGGGGCATATGTTTGTCTGGTGGAGGTGTAGGGGTGTGGTGAGGATTTTGGTGTGTGTTGGGTGTATGGATTTAGGGGTGTGTGGTGGGGGTGTATGGGTGTGTGGTGAGTGGGTATGGTGGGGTAGGTGTTGTGGGGCGTATGGGTGTGTGGGGGGGGGGCTTAGGGATGTGGTGGGGGATGTAGGTGTGTGTGGTGGGGGTTGACGGTGTGTGTGGTGGGGGTGTATGGGGATCTAGGGGTGTGTGGTGAGTGGGTATGGTCGGGTGGGTGTGGTGTGGTGTATGGGTGTGGTGGGGGCTTAGGGATGTGGTGAGGGTGTAGGTGTGTGTGGTGTGGGTGTAGGTGTAGGTGGTTTGGTGGAGGTGTAGGGGTGTCTTGCAGAGCGGCACCTCACAATCTTTAGCATCCTTAAACCCCTACCACAAACCTACACCCCCACCACAGCTCTAAACCCCCATGACACACCCCACCAGACACACCGATATCCCCAACACCCCACCCCACAACACACGACATACCCACCACCACACCTCTACCACACCCCTACCACACACCAACACCCCCACCACACCCCTACACCACTCCCCTACACCCCACCACATCCCTACACCCCCACCCTACACCGCCACCAGACCCCTACACCACACCCCCACCCTACACCACCACCACCACCCTACACCCCCACCACACACCTACACCCCCAACACACATACCTACACCCCTACCACATCCCAAAACGCCCACCCCACCCACAAAACCCACCCCACCCCCCCCCCCCCCACCACACACCTACACCACCAACACACACACACCTACACCCTTCTATCCAACCATGATGGCCGACTTGGACCGGGAACGGGTGCTGCCACCAAGTGTATAGCGAGAGAAATGGCTCATGAAAGGTCCCCATTGTGCACGTTTCCACTTCAAATATCTCTAAAGTTAGCCATTTAAAATCAGTTACTTCAAATTAAGTATGGGAGATTATAACGATCAATCTAATATATTTATCTCAGAAAGGGACAGAAAGTCAAAACCATCGGACGATGCAACTTTAAGTCATTTCTGTTTCCTCGGCAGGGATTCGAACCCGGGGGTTGATGCATGTAGTTGGCACAATTTCCCGCTTGGTTCATAGACGTGAAATAAAGTCCTCTGTTCAGCATAGACCAACCCACTGGGCTCAAGATAACGAGAGTACAGTAGTAGTAACTACTTCAACTATTGTATATCTAACATTAGTGACTGGGTGCATGCATGACTGTGCTATGACTATGCCGACAACAGATATTAATAATATGTGCAGACCCAACCCGATTCCGAATCTCCACACAACGACAATCTTACAAGCAGACCAGTTGAAATCCGAAATTCAAGATGGGCAGGAAAATCACCCTTGTCAACTAATCACTAAAAACAATATTTCTATATCGAAGATTTAATAGAAGCTGTTACTGATGAAATCTATGGGAATCAGAGTTTTGGTGTGCTTGCCAAAACTAATTTTAAATGTCTGTACTTGAAATATCTCAAAAGTTAGTAATTTAAAATAGAAGTTACTTCAAACTAAAGTGAGGTGGATTATGACAATAAATTTAATATATTTATCTCAGAAAAATTACAGAAGCTCAAAACAATCGGACCATGCAACTTTAAGTTAAAAAAAAAAAAAAAGTCATGAGTCAGCTAATTGGCAATATGGCAACAAGTGAGGATCTTTTGGCCTCCTAACACCCAGCATGACTCTTTCACAAGTATCCAAAGAATGGGTGATGCTAACCATGCAAAGTTGTGCCGAAGAGTAATTGAGTATAGTCAAAGACCCTATATTACTAAGATGGCTCACTCAGCCTGTACTGTGTAATCAAAATGATCAAACCCACCACTTGGTGCGCTGGCTGTTCTCTTGGTTAAACAGTTGTTATATTATATGTATAAATGAATGTGAAAGATGTGTGATGATGGCGATGATGATGATAATGCTGATGATGATGTGTATTTGTTCATAGCAATTTCATATTGATGTGTATTCATACTTACCTATCTCATGTATAATATAATTGTATGTGTTTACATGTGAAACACCAACCAGCAGCCGGGCTGATCAAACCCACCACAAGGTGGCACTGCGAAATTTACATTACCATGGGAGAGATAGGGAGTGAGCCGTCTTAGTATTACAGGGTCTTTGGTATAGTAAACACAAGGGAGGACTGTTTTATTCGGGGAGGGGGGGGGGGGGGGAACATTATAGCAATGACATATCATTACCTCAGAGGGCAGGTTTATTACAGTACAAACATAAAAGGGTGTTCCTGCGGAGGGCTACTTGGACACATATAACTAAAGGCCATGGTGTACCCCACTGATATGGATGTTGCCCAGATCGTGGTCATTGCTGATATATTATAGTCCTAACCATAATCATAACCAATGTCATATGTATTAACCACCATCTAAGATTCTTATGCAAACACAAACAAACACACATTCGCTTTTATTTATATACATGTTATTTCCCTTGGGCAAGTTTATTCTGGTGTATCGGGCGGGAATCATAGTGCTGGGGGAGGCAATTTTATACCGGTACACTACTGTGGCGTGTAGTCGGAGCGCGCTAGGATGAGTCGCTCGGGGTTGCGTGAGACCAATGAGACATCTCTAAAATTGGAATGGCTCGCGACCAGTTCAAGAAACCAACACGACATGCACTAATTACAGCCGCTCGGGCGTCCTCAAGTGGGGTGTGTGGGTGGGAAGGGTGCCGGGTTGGAGAAGGGAGGGGAGGGAGGGGGGAGGGGGAGGAGGATGCTTTTGGGGAGGAGAGAGAGGAGTTAGGGGGAGGGAGGGGGGAGGGAGGGAGGGAGGGAGGTGTCGGGGGAGGTGTCGGGGGAGGTGTCGGGGGGAGGGAGGGGTGCCGTGAGGAGGGGATGGGAGAAGGGGAGGGGTGCCGTGGGGAGGGGAGGGGAGGGGGGGGGGGAGGCGTCCAGGGCCGCCAGTGTGACGAGCCTATCACAATGGGCCATCATGTAATTAGAAAAGCTATCCTCGGAGAGCCTCTACATGTGTACAGGCATCGGATATGGCACTCTGAGAGGGTGATTAGACTCGTGCGGTAATGAAGCATCAAATCTGTAGTGGGGAATTTCCTAGAAGGACGCAAGGTGCGCTCATATTAAAACCCAACCACTTCCCGAGAACGAAATGCAATTATTCACAAAACTTTTCCTCGGACGTGTAATAATTACACATAAAACCCACCATTTCTAGTGGAAAGCCTTTTTTTCAAATTAAACAAAAAGATTGGTTTAATTAATTAAAGTGTTCGAGTATGCAAAAGCCAGAAACCTTGGGGGGAAAGTCATAAATGTGTTGCTGGCTGCCTTCCATTAACCACTAATTCTGCCCATGGCATTAATTGCAATGCGTATTGTGATAATACTTGTGATCACTACAGCTGACAGAAAAAAGGGTCTTGGCACATTTGTTAAATTATGAACGCCATGTTAAATGTGTTTCTGGAACTCCCGACTTAGATACGTCGCTGGTATTATTCAACCAT